>APFE030644476.1:51375-61722 GCA_000404065.3 Pinus taeda | reverse complement strand
ATCATGAGAGTGACTATGGCCTAAGAGATCCAAAACAACAATGGGAACCAGGGACACGTTGTTTGAGTGCCTCACCTATCTCTTGAGGGTTCTGCTAATGATATTGGATTATTGTGTGTGATGTTTCTGTCGATTTCACTTTCTTAAACTCACATAGGAGGTAAAATCTGATCATACTAGTCTCTCGTCTCATGTTTACCCAGTTGGCATGGTTACTTGGGTGGGTGTGGGAGGAGGGTGTTACATATCCCCTAATATGAATCCACGTGATATGGTATTGCTCCCCCAGTGAAGCCCTGATGTGCAAGAAACACTTCCATATACTTGAAGCTACATGTGTTGTAGTCAAGAAGTTTATGGAAGAATTTATTTATAATTATATGTGCTACAAAAAACACTATAGAAAGAAAAAAGGTTGTGTCCAGAATCTTGTTTAACTATCAAAATTGTTACTCTTGCTCAAAAATATTTTATGTTCAACATACATCTCTTGAAATTTTTGGGATTTCTCCAAGAATTGTATATAGCAGATCAAATTTCGTTGATCGAACCGAGCCACAAATTGCTACCAATTTTCCCTAGTTTTATTTTGGATATTTATTATCTTAAATGTTTTAACCACATCTATAAAGGGAAACCCTTTTCCAATATTTGTATGAATCTCAGAGCCATTACAAGATTCTATTGTTTGGGCATTTTCAGTAGTACTATATACCTCCTTCCTTCCTATTCCTATTTTTCTTATCAATTTGGGAAAAAAATTGGGTTTTATTAACGTATTTCTAGTTATTAACTACATATATTTGTACACAATGTAGGTTGATTTGGAAGGGCATTACTCTGAGCATAAAGAGTATTTTTCCTTCATTTATTAACCATTCAGTTAGGTTGTGCCAAAATATTGAATTTAATATGGTCTTGTTGCTACTTGAAGAATGCCTATATTATCCAAAAATGGGGAGATATGAGTTTATATTAGAAAACTATCATGGGGTGCTTGTACATGATCCTTACAGATGGTAAGCTTATTGAGTTTAATTTTGGAAAATTCTTAGTTGTTTATTGTTTGAAAGAAACCAAAAACACCCAATAGTTTCATCATCCTCATCACTCAATCCCATGCTAATCTGAAGGGGAAAACGCTGGTGAGATGGAACCTAGGGAAAGCCTTACCAATTCATTTTAGATATTCTATCATTTTATTTTGTTTTTTATCAATCAAAACTTCTTTTGGGGAGAGGGTACAAACTTAGAATATTATTTTTACACAAAATCGCTACTTCAGCATATGACTACTATTAACATTGGCTTGTAGAACTATGCGTTGGTTTTATTTTACAGAAAAAATTGCTAATAGTGGCCCATGAATCTATGCCTTTTTTTCACTCTATAGAATCTTTTGGTTATTTTGATGGGTGGTAAACTCCTTTGATGGTAGACAGTATAGAGCTCCTTTTAATGATATTTTTACAACTAAAATAACTTTGGCCAAGTCATCTAAGACTTGTTAATGCATTAGGATGGGACCAATATTAAAATCACCTCTATATCTGAATGACTATTATTTATTGCAATGACATGACCTCACATATTTGTAAAACTTAATCAACTACATTATCATAATGCTTGCTATTGGATTTTGACCCTAACTCATCATCATGATAAGTTCTTCAACACTTCAGCTCATCACTAGAACAAAGCCTAAAAGACTTTAAACCAATGCCTTGTTTTTAAACCACTACAATTTTTCCAAATGGAAGATTAGAAATTTCCATAAATTCATGTTTTCCAATTTTAAGAAAGGAATATAATTAAAAATATATTAGTTGTCTTATTTTAGTTTTCGATACATATCTATTATTGTTGTTTTCAAGCTGGAAAACCCTAGTGTAAAGGAGATCATGGATTTTGTTGAGAAACAAGTCTCCTTAACTGAATCGCTAGTACAGAGTTATGAGACAAGAGGGAAACTAATAAAGTGTATCACAACTCTTTTTGACCATCCTAAATATGGTTGTGCATACAAACACAATGATAAGTACTTCTATGTCTTTAATAGTGGGCTCCAAGCTCAATGTCCTATATGTCCAGGTATACTTCAAAATTATAAGAAGAGATTGATAGGGATATTTGTAAAGATATAGCTTAAATGATCATAGACAACTTATTTCTCAATATGAATAAGTCATTTGTGAAAATTTGATTTGTTACCTGAGCATATTTTGATTCATTTGTTAATACTTTGGTAGAGTAGTTTTTTCTTTCTATTATATCTTCTTCTTCTTCCTTTTTTGTGTGTTGGGAAGGAGTTTAAATATGATTTGATTTGTTTTATTAAATTATATGTAAGTATAATTAGAGGTATTTCTTGAACCTAACACTTTGAT
This sequence comes from Pinus taeda, assembly GCA_000404065.3. Taxonomy (NCBI): domain Eukaryota; kingdom Viridiplantae; phylum Streptophyta; class Pinopsida; order Pinales; family Pinaceae; genus Pinus; species Pinus taeda. Next base: position 59,335 of record APFE030644476.1, on the reverse strand, counting down.
ATGGAATAGTGGCATTAGATATTTTTGTCATCAGTGAAAACGTAGAATTCTAGGGAGTTGGCTTAAGCACCAATGGTAGTGACTAGGTGAACATCAAGGTTATCTAGGTGGTAGATAAAAGTACAAAAATTGATTCTCTTTCATTGGTAGGTTTCCTGACCTCTTGTTAAAAATCATATCATTATTCATTCCATGAGTAGCAATTGGGCAAAGTATTTTCAAATAAGACAACTAAGGTGGTACCAATGAACTTTAATAGTAGAGATCAACTGATGAAATATAATATGATTCTCAGGTAACATTAGGTTGCAATCCACATAGAGATTTTTTAAAGCCATTTTTTTGTTCTTGGTGGCACACATTTCTTCACTTCAATATTTTCATTAACAACCGACATAGAAATTTGCTGCTTATCTTCTGGTAGAGAGAAAATGGGATATCAAGGCTATTTTTAAACTGTACTTTTTGAACCCAACTTTTTCATACAATGTGGTTATAAATTACTTTGACTATTAATTATTGAATATGTCGATTTTTTTTTATAATACGTTCCTCAGATTGGGATTTTGTATTTGTCAGCAAGTGAATTTTTCATCCATTACTTGGAATCATGACAAAAAAAAATTCTTTTACAATCATTATCCAAATCCCATGTCTATATTATTATTCGAATGATAGTTCTACTTATATAATTTATTGTAGTTTTTTATTTACTTTATTCTATTTACTTATGTACTTTATTGCATTTGGTTATTATTTTTCCAAAAATTCACTCATTTTCCCCTGACAGACAAGGACAAGGACTAGATGTAGGAACTTAAACAAATATCAACCTTGATCATCAATTGTTTTACCATTTCTTGGGAACTAATAAACCTAAAGATATTCTTTGTTGGAAATATTTAAAATATCCCTAGTGGAGACTTCACTCTGAAATAATTGAAGATGGAAAGGTTGGTATAATATTATGTGTTGTGTTTTAGATAAAATATGGCATCTTAGGTATTTTTACATGGCTATTTCAATTTTATGGTTGTACAATATTGTTTTTTTTGTTTTTACTCGCACTTATACATTCTTGTGCATATTTTTAATAATTTTTATTCTTGCATACTTTCGTGGGTTGGCCATAACATATAATATTTCCTTCAAATCCAACTAGTTATTAAAATGGCTTGTTCATAGATGATATTTTTCATTTTGGCTCATGTTTGTTAGTAATATTTCATTTGGATTCAATTTTTTTCAAAAAAAAGAAGTGCATCCTGTCAATTTTTTGTTAATTCCCAAAATGATCATATTCTTCTACCATCAATGATCATATGTTTGGGAAATTTCACCTCATGCAAATTTCGTACAACCCCTCAAAACATGTTCTTTTGTTGTTGTTGGTCCATCCAATTTTGTGTCCTTATCTACATGATATCTTTCCTTTGGATTGCATATTTTTATCATCCTATTTGCTTGAACTTTTTGCACATTTTATTTATTTTTGTTTTGTTCTCCAACACCCATACATGCTTTTCCTTTTTTCCATGGAAAAAGTTTCATTTTTATTGCTAAGTTTGAAATGTAAATGCATTCTTCATGTGCAGCAACACCAGAGAAAAAATATATTTCCTTTTTAAGCTAACTGTACCCCAATCCCCATACTAATTATCAACTTATCATGCAAAATTATTTTGATTATTCCAGCCCATGGTTGATGAAGAAAAATGGCTCAAAAAATAGAAAATTTTGATTGTTCATATATATACATCTGCTCTACAAATTAAGTGACCTATACATATGAAAATATGGTAAGAAAGAAATCTTTTGGATGACCAAGTGTCAGTTGCAAGTTTCCTCGTAAACGTTTCAAGTGCTAAGAAGAGACCACAAAGTTTATTGGCCTTCCCATTCAACTCTAGAAAAAATGAGTTTGGGTGAACCCAATGAAAAGAAAGGAAATATCCTTTAAGTAATTTGTAGTTTCCAATAATTTTATATTGTACATGTTTTCAAAACCGTGCTCCCATTTCACTACAAATGAATGATCTCCAAAGACCTAAAGTTCTCATATTCCTCTATCAAATGCTTTTATCATTAAGTGTTTTAAGGCCAAAAACTCTACAATATTGTTATTTCACCTTCCTAGGTTCCCTTTGAAATTAATATAATGAGTTTCAAAACTCATACATGCTTTTTCTGACAATATCGTTCTTATTCTTATAGGATTAAAAAAATTACAATGAAGCAATGTGTGACAAATTCCATATAAAAAGAGAAAGACAAACATTAACATTCACACACAATACTTCAAGATTTACCTTGGAAACCTTTAATTGGGAAAACCAACAAGCCTTAAAGTTGCACCTTTATTTCTCATTATATTAACTTAACCATTTAAAATATAATATATAAGATTCTACAAAAACCAAAAGTTTAATATGTGAACTTGGATTGGATTACAATCATATCAACTTGTATTATATTAGAATCATATGTGGATTATATTACAACCTTATTTACTTGGATTATATTACAATATTACTTTCTTTATTGGAGTTAGATTACAATGAAAAGACATGGATGGTGTGGAGGTAGCCATGAGAATATTACAACCGTGCACCATGAAAATAATATAGCCATGTGTCATTCCAAGTCAAGCAACACATTCTCAACATTCTCCCACTTGTGTTTTTTCTAAACAATAGGATTGAGATTTATAACATTAAAAATTCATGGTAGCAATGCCCATTGCTTCTCTACACCAAGAGAACTTCTTATCACTACAACAAAATTGGCAATTTTTGCTAGATTTAGCACTAGATTTAGCACTAGATTTTAGTGCATTTGTTTAGGATGGGCAGCTAGGCGCTAAAACTAGCTCTATTATACATTTTTTAGAGAATCCTTTTCTGCGCAATTTTTTTCATCCTTTTTTACACCATATTTTGCATCGTTTTTACATTAGATTTTGCATCTGGTTTTACAACATATTTTTCTTCTAGTTTCATTCCATTTTTTACATGTGTTTTTTCATCATTTTTTTCTTCCTATTTTGTGCCATTCTTTGCTTCCATTTTTATGCCATCATTTGCATCAAGTTTTACACCATATTTTGTATGAAATTTAATGCATTTTTTTGCATCTAATTTGTGCCAATTTTTTTTATCTAGTCTTATGTCAATTTTTTCTTCTAATTTTGTACCTATTTTTGCATCTGGTTTTACGCTAGTTTTTTTGCCTATTTTGCACCATTTTTAGCATCCAAATTTGCATCCTTTTTTGTGTCTAATTTTGCATCCTTTCTAGCATCTAAATTTTCATCATTTTTTCTTCCTCATTTTGTGTCTACATTTGCATCTGATTTTGCGTTTAGGTTTGAGTTTAAATTTGCATCTAGTTATGTATCATTTTTGACATCTAATATGGTGTCCTTGGCTCCACCCTTTTTTAGCTCAATTTTTCATCCCAATTTTACACCATTCTTTGCATCCTCATTTGGTGTCTGAATTTGCACCCTTTTTTTCTTCCTTTTAGCACCTAACTTGACATCCCCTTTTGCATCTAATTTTATGTCTAATTGTTCTTCATTTTTTCCATCTAGTTTAGTGTCCACTTTTATGTCCTTGTTTGCACCCAATATGGTATCCTTTCTTATGCCCTATTTTGTTCCCTTCTGTGTCTAGTGGTTCACCTTTTTTTACTTCTAGTTTAAAATCTTTTTTTTCCTTTTTTTCTTCTTGTCTTGGTGCATAGTTTAAAATCCATTTCTACTTACAGTTTTGCACACATGATTACATCCACATTTGGCTTCTTGTTTAGAGTGTACTTTTATTTCCATTTATGACCCCATTTTATGGGTTCATTTTATTGATTTCAATTACATAATAAGATATATTAAAGTTTATATATAAGATATGACAATTAAAATTGATAACATAATTTTTTAAATAAATTAATAGGAAATTGAAAACATCCATCCAAGAAATAATAGTATAATCATATATAATAATTCTCCATTAAAAAATCATTGACAATTTTCAATAAATATATATGACTACCAAATCAACACCTATCATAGATATCATTATTCTAAGGTAAATTTACAACATCCATTGAAAAATAGTATTGTCATCATACATAATATTTCTCCTTCAAAAAATTTGACAATTTTCAAGACATATATAAAGTAACAAGATAATACTAATAATATCATCGTCATCTTTAATCAAATAAAATAAAATTCAAATGTATGATTACTAGATCAAAATATTTCATGAATATCATTATTCTAAGGTAAATTGAAAACATCCATCCAATGCTAATAGTATCATCATACATAATAGTTCTCCATCAATATAATGTTGATAATTTTCAAAATGTACGTAAGGCATATAAAATTTAATGTTATAATGTAGTGATATGTGGTGAGTAGAGCACCTAAAAAAGCAACGAGGATGTCACCCTTGACCACACCATTATTCAAGAAATGTAAGGTTTAACATACAAGTGGGAGTATCATATTCATAGGTTTTGTAACCAAATGTCACTGGTATCATATACATCAATTTTCAAACCAAATATTATTTTTATCATATACATAAGTTTAGCGACCTTGTAAAATAGCTGAGAGATAGAGAAAAGTCCAAATATTTCCATATTATTAAGATGGTATCATATACATAAGGTTGGAGGTCTTTTAAAATAGCTAAGATATGGGGAAGAGTTCAAAGGATGTCATATTCTTTAGATCGTCTATGCTTGATTCCCGACCTTTCAAAAGTGAAATGTGGCAGCATAAAGTGGTTGCAGGTATTATGGATGCTTCTACTATTGCTCGTGGTGGCAATGCCTCAAGCATAACATCCAAGGTTATTTTTGTTGCTTCCATTGGTATTGAAGCCTCAAATAATGGATTCAAAGGAGACAAAAGATGCGAGAAAACCAATGGAGGAGTAGAAACCAACGTAGTAGAAGTGACCCACGACATATACTGGGGGTATGAACAAGGCATATACTAGATATCTGGAAGGGGTGGGATTTGGAAAGGCCTCCACATGCACATATCCTTGCACAACAGGTGAGGCCACTCATAAATTCTAATGATGTATCCTCAAGCAGTGGAAATGAAAAAACATAACATCAAAATTATGCATGCCTTTCCCCTCCACTATGAATCTGTTTTTCTCATGTGTGAATCCATTGGATGGACCTTCATTATTAAAACATTTGTATCAGTTGTTAGGTCAAAACAATATGGACTACCATATACCATGGTGATAGTTATAACTACAAATTGCACCATATGTTGCAAAGGAAACATCGTAAGGCATAAATTGGGGATAAATTGGGGATGAATGGTGACATATAAAAATCGATTATGCATGTGCATACTTTGTCATTAATTCATCCTCTTGGATCTGATGACCCAAATCATTGCATATTTTGGGAGCTCTGGAGGTGATATCAACATCTTTCCCATTTTGAAACTACTCTTTCCCATTTGCAAACTACTACACCACTGGATATGCATCCCTACAATAGTGGTTGGCTCATTGAAGACAAAAACTTGCAAACATAAGCACAAGAATATTTATTTCCAAAACATTCTTATGTTTCTAAGCAAATTCTTTTTATAAGATTTTACATAAGATGAGATTTGATTAGTTGATTAGTTGTCTTGGCAAATTCAACACTAACTAAGAAATAATATAAATCGAAAATGCATAGTGCTCAAGAATAACCATGCCTTCATTATCCTACAACTAACTATTAAGACTAACTATAAATGATTTTGTGATGTGGCACATTAGTTCTTCATGCATAGTGCTCAAGATTAACCACACATTCATTATCCTACAACTAACTATTAAGATTAGCTATAAATGATTTTGATATGTGGCACTTTAGTTCTTCACCTTTTAAGAAAAGTAGATGGGCTTGAGTTTATGATGTCACTTCTCCTTAAAACACAATTTATCTAGATAAAATTAGACTCAGTCACCTACAGATTTTTAGAAAAGTAGATGGGCTTGAGTTTATGATGTCTCTTCTCCTGAAAGCACAATTTATCTAGATAAAATTAGACTCATTCATCTATGTAAAATTGTACATAGTTGATGTCTATGGCGAGGGAAAGAGCATCTATTGATGTCTATGGTGAGGGAGTGTGAAGAGCATCAAATACTTGGGAATGGATGTGATCCAATTTATAAACAAAGGAGGATGCCCTATGTTGCTTCTTACATTGGTGATGGTCTTGCATTGGGGAATGGATTCGATCCAATTTCTAAACAAAGGAGGATGACTTGTGTTGCTTCTTACATTGGTGATGGTATTGGGTTGGTGATGGGAGCTGATGGGAGATGACAAGTTGGTGATGGTGGATTATTATAAATGCAATCTTATTCTTTTAATACAAAGTCTTTCAAAAGAAAATATATAATGAAAATAACTATATTTAAAACAAAATTTATTTTTCAATTTTGTAATTCCATGCACATACCAACCATCACTTTTGTCTCCTAAGCACTATTAAAAAAAAAGAGTTTTAAAAATATAATAAATAACAACTCATTATTTGCCCAAAAAAAATTCTACAGTTATACAAAATATTAGAAATATTTACTTAAAAATATAATATCAAAAAAATTATTAAAATATTTAATTAGGATTACTATATTTCTACTCACAATTTTAACCTTTCTCAACTTAAATGCAAGCATTTTTCCTTTAACTAACACTCATTCTCTTGAGCAAGTAACTTCACTTTTATTGAATATAATAGTTATTTAAACACATATAACAATTAAAGTATAAAAAGTTATCTAAAACCATTTTTATTTCTACTTAGTAACATTTACAAAATAAAAGAAAAAAATATCTTCAAATAATTTTTTTTAGAGTTTCCACCTATCAATACCTAAAACAATTTTAAAAAATAAAAAATATATTTCCGAATCATTTTTATGTCCATTTCTATACTCAAAACCAACACATTCTCTGTTCACTCTTCTGCTCACATCTTTGATGAGTTGTTCACCTCTTTTATTGCCAAATTTCAATTTCTCCACTTATAAACCCAAACATATAGCGAAACAAAAGAAAGAGTGTGAACAACCAATTTCTAAACAAAGCAGGATGCCTTGTCTTGCTTCTTCCATTGGTGAATGCGATCCAATTTCTAAACAAAGGAGGATGCCCTGTGTTGCTTCTTGCATTAGCGATGGTATTGCCTTGGTGATGGGAGGTGGGAGGTGATGGGAGATAACACATTAGTGATGATGGATTATTATAAATACAATCTTATTTTTTTAATACAAGGTCTTTTAAAATAAAATATATAATGAAAATAACTATTTTTAAAACAAAATTTATTTTTCAATTTTGAAATTCCATGAACATATCAACCAACACTGATAAATATATTCTATCTTTCATCATCTTAATGAAGAATCTAAAAAGTTCTCTAATAATATATAGAAATAAATTCTCAAGTGAAGTAGGTTATTTAAAACATTTGAATTTTACAATGAACAATCAACCACTACACAACTAATAAAATATTAGTAAAAATATATTCAATCTAATAAAATATTAGTAAAAATATATTCGATCTTTCATCCTCTCACTAAACCTAAAAAGTTCTCTAATAGTATTTATTAATAAAGTCTCAAAATAACCTAAAAAGTTCTCTAATAATATATAGAAATAAAGTCTCAAATAAAGTAGGTTATTTAAGACATTTCTCCACTATTGCACATTTTTTTTAATTCAATTATGTGTCCATCGCATACATTACAACCAAGTTTCTATTTCATTAGTCTAGTGGAATAAAACTAACTTCATTATGAGTGGTTCTTTTAAAAACCTATAAAGTAACTCGGTACAATACTATGTTTGTATATAATTATTAAATTTACGAGAATGAATATGTTTCTACTTTATTGAGCACCTCGTGGATTATTTATCA
>APFE030644476.1:31117-44491 GCA_000404065.3 Pinus taeda | reverse complement strand
GTTCTTTCTTTTAATAATAGCTTCTAATACCTTTAATATATTCATCTTTATAAATATTTATATTTTTCATACTTATATTCTGCCTTGTGTTATTTTTTTATTATTGTTATGTTTATATATGTTTAAATAATTCTATTTTATTTTATTGGTTTTTGACTAATTAATGTTGACTTTCTTTTCTATTTGATTTTTCCGTTGAATTCTCTGAAGCATTTGTGCATTATTTACTTCCTGCATCTATGTCGGGATGATGAGTTTGGAATGTTGAGCCCAAAAATATTTTTATGATTAATCTAGAAGAAGACACTCTCTTAAAAAATATTTTGGATTATCTTAAAATTTAATTTTGATGTCAGCGTGATTTTTCATTCTTATATTAATTTAGGTTGAAGGAATATTACATTTTTCTAAAATATAGAAGTAGAGTAAGCTAAAATTAATATTAGCTTAGATTATTCTAAATTTGTAAAATACAAAAGAAGATTGTATTGAGTAAAATACTTATCTTTACTCTGAATCTACCAAGCATAGAGAAGGATTCAATTTCTAGTGATGTAAACCTCTTTTTGAGTGCAAAACTTAAGAAAAGATTTTCACCTTGAGAGATTTGATCCATCTCAACACTTGATAGATTTAGAATTAAGATAGGTCTTTGTTGGTTTTATCAAATACCGAGAGGGATCAAATATCTTGATATTTAAATTCATTTTAAGTGAAAAAATTGAGAAAATGTTGAAAGATGTGATCGCTCTCAACGCTTAACAGTTTTGTAATTAAGATGGACACATGATTGATTTTTATAATACTATTTATATTATATATAAATTTCACATCTTTATCTATAAAAATTATTGTTATTAATTCTATTATAATCCTTATGATACATATAACTATGTACATGTAAAGGGCATTTTTTTATACATGTTTTATTATTATTTTTATTTAATATCTTAATTTAATATGCATAGCATAGAGTGTATATAGAGCAGGAGTGTGCACATGCAAGTGAGTGTAAACTTCTTACCTTTCCTTTCCAACAAGGTTCCCATTCCATTATAGACCTTAACTTTTTTGGATTCAATAATATGCTTTCCTTGGAAACCACATGCCCCAAGTAATGTAATTCTATCTAAAATAAATTGCATTTTGTAATCTTTGCATACAAATGATGCTCACTTAGAAATATCAATATTGTTGCTAATTGTTTGAAATGCTCTTTGTCATTTTAGAATATACCAATATATCATCAATGAACACAATAACAAACTTGTATAGATAAGGATGCAATACACTATTCATCAAGCACATAAAAGTAGCTAGAACATTAGTAAAATTGAAAGGAACTACAAAAAACTCATAATACCCATACCTGGTCCATAAAGAAGTCATGTAAATCTATTCTTACTTATTGCATACATGGTGATATCATAATCTCATATCAATCTTCGAGAACATTGTTTCTCCCTTCAACTGATCAAACAAATCATCAATCCTTCAGAATGAATACCTCTTCTTAATGGTTACTTTATTCAATTGCCTGTAATCAATGCATAACCTGAGAGTACCATCCTTCTTCTTCACAAAAATACTAGTGCACCCCAAGGTGATACAATTGGCCTAATGTATCCCTTGTCAAGCATTTCCTTCAACTGTAACTTCAACTCTACTAACTCAGGTCTATTCATCTTGTTTTATGCCTTCGATGTTGGTGCTACCCTTGGTACCAACTCAATGGAAATGTCCACTTCTCTATTAAGAGGAAACTCTTAAATATCTTACAGAAACACATACTAAAACTACTTTAAAACCAATTACCTACTCAAGACATCCACATCCTCAACTTCCTCAACTTTTTCACTAGAAATATGAAATGCAAATAACATACACCCTTTCCTGTGACTGCACTTCGCTTGCGTAGTTGTCAACATTCTAACTGATGTTTCCTTCTTCTTACCCTGCAAGATTCTTTGTTCCCCATTTTCATCCAAAAACTCAATAGATTTTTCATAAAAATCCACATTGGTCCCATGAAGATACAACCAATCCATACCCAAAATCATATTATACGACCCTAGTGGTAATACATTCAAATATTTTGATGTAGGAATACCATTCAACTCAAGTACACAATCTCTTATCCAATGATGAACTCTCTTCTTTGTACCTGTACCCAACTCCACTAACCAATATGCCACATACACTTCCTTATTCAACCCGCACTTATGAGTCAGGTCAATATTAACATAACTGTAATTAGATCCTGGTTCAATAAAAATAGAAGCAACTTGATCAATAATATTACCATCCATTTCGATAATATAGTCTTGGTAATATGCCTTCTTGTATCCAGCACTGCATAAATTCGAAGAAAACTCTATCTAGTATCCCCCACTGTCTACACTTCCTGTGCACTGTAAAGCTATGGTCTACTACCTTGATTTTGTGCACAATCCCTCCGACGATGATCCTTGCCACAAGTCCAAGATTGTAAAGGCTTACAGCTTACACTCTTGGTTTGCTCCTTAGACTGAATTTCTCGTCCTTTTTTAGATTCATTGAACTTATTATGCGGTGTTTCATTCTCTTTGTTACTTGTTTCATGAGGCCTTGTTCACTTCTTATCCCATTTTCCTTTATTCTTTGCATTAGCTCTCTAATCCTTCTTAGTCTCATATCTATGCTTTGATTGCTCATAACAATTCTTTAACTTTTGTATTTCCTCCTCCAATGATCTAGGCTCATCAAACTCGATTTTGTCCTTGAACGCTACAGAAAACCCAATGATGAGTCTTTGAATCTTGGCCTTCTCCTCCTTGAGGTAAGTAACATACCTCAATAACTCCAAAAATATGCTATTGTACTCCTCATCCGTCATAAATCCCATATTTACTTCATACAATTCCTTTCGTCTGTCATCATAGTATCTATAAAATAAATACTTCTTCCTTAATAGTATCTCGATCTAACTCCAACTCAACTCCTCTTCATGAATACCTGTAACATTATTTACATCTTCCCACCAAACGTATTATTTAACTTTAAGACTGAATGTAGCTATTATGGCCTTCATGTTCACTGAGTAATCATGCAATATGAAGAACTTTTTCATCCTAAGCAACCATGCTTCAACATCTTGTAACTTCTTCATTTCCCCATCAAATTTAGGTGGGTTTTCTTTCTTAAAATCATCCAAAAAATATCTCCTGTCACTCCTCTTGTAAGGATGATAATGATTATGACCATGGCACCTGTTTGAACCACAACTAGAATAATGCCCATGTCCACTTCCTTGCCTATTAGGTGTATCTAAGAATTTGCCATATCTGATCATATCATCAATATCTAACCTGTGCCCACCATGACATTTACTACCACATGCTCTATTAGTCCTATCATCCTACCCATGGTTGATCTGAAGTGGTCCCCATCTCTGCAAGTTTGACAAGCTCTGAAGGATAGCTGCATTAACTTCTGCTTTTTTCTCTCGTGCTTGAATGATTCTACCATTATCTACTTTGAAACTCCTTATTTCTGCCTTCAAACTTCTCAATGTGTCTACTATGTCAGAAGAGTGCCCAACACCATGTTGCTCATATGATCTATAGGGAGAGTCTCATGAGTTGTAGTCTACCATTCTAGTAGTCATCTTTCTTCTTATATTCTAGCAAGGTATATCATGTCAACTAAACCAAATCATAAACAAACGAATTTACCTCAATATAGTTTGAAGAGGATATATCATTTGCAAGATCAACCAAATTAGCACAATACATGTATAAACATAATCATATCAACAGATAATCAATGTCTCAACCATTATCCAACTATCATACATGACCATACTAACCACATACCATGATCTTATGCATGAAAAGTATAGCTATGTCAATGTATACATCACAACATATAAACAGTGGCATGCCTAAACAATTCATAACCAACATAGACTCATGACAAACACATCCACAAACAACACTATCAAATTTCACATGGACAAAAAACTGTAACAATTACCACGACATGCATACACAACAAATACATAGACCACAAGCATAAGGAACAAATATGCAACCAACATCTATGCATAAGCAACAGACCACCTATCCAATCCAAGAGGTGAACCATGCCCTAATACCACTCTATAACCACCTTCTACCACATTTACCCAAGTTAATTAGTCCGTTAGGGTAAACATGTGACAAGAGTCTACTATGATGTGATTCAAATCCCCATGTATGTTTGATTATACCCTTATGTTGTTATTGTTAGAGATATCATTCCATGCATTAGGGTTATTAGAGGTGCATTGTGTAATAAGGAAAGGATAAGTCAACTTGTAAGAGCTCTTCTACAAGATCAACACCTATTTTTTGTTGTAACTCACTCCATTTTAATTCATCCAAAGAGTCCTTTGTTTTCCTATATATGATGTTATGGTTTCATATATTTCAATACCATGTTGATATTTTGAATAAAGTGATTAAGTGATGTTCCATAAGTTTCGTGGATCATTGGCTTGTGTTTTCTAGTTGTGCAGATTCCAATTATAGTCATTAGAGTTAGGATTGGAGCATTTAAGGAAAATAAGGAGTGAAGCATATAATAGATTCCAGGTAGGTTTCATCTCGTTATTTATTTAATTTAAGGAAAACATTAGTCCATTTTTCTTTTTGTTGTTCTAGGTTATTTTACCATACCTAGGAATATACTTTTGTATATAGTCATAGAGTCCACATAACATGCTTGATATGACCCCTACTAGCCATGACAGGAATTTCATCAAACATATCACAAATATGCAATCTACAGGTCATATCAACAAATCTAAGCATAGGGGGCTACGGTCATCCTCAACAAAGAAGATTACCGTAAGAAGATGTTAGATCATCTTCACAACAGTGGCAGTTATAAAAAACTTGCCAAGAACCCTTTGAAGAAAATCTCTAGGACAGTGGCTCACGCCATCAAGTCTAGTAACTCGGTGGGTGCCCTATCCCATAAGCTCATTGAGAGCAATCCCATCGCTCCTAGAATCTATGGGGTGCCTAAAATCCACAAGGAAGGGGTCCCTCTGAGGAAATTCAAGAAAAAATAAAAATAAACAAAATCTAGTCCAAAATCCAAATTTTCAAACTTCACAAACACTCAAGTAAGGCTTGTGCAGTAGGTTGAAAAGATCAAACAAGGAAATAGATAGAGATTAAAATGAGTCTGCAGTGGAGTTACCAATTTTTTATGACGATAAAACCCTCTCATGGATGAAAGCAATCTCCCTAGACTTCTAAGAAACCTAGTAACAAACACATAGTAATTTCTATCTTTCTCTAAGTTCTAATCGTTTGAAAGTAATAAAATCGAAGAAATATTTTACCGGTTTAGTGAAGTGATTGATGAATTCCCTCAAAGCTTTTGATCACATGCTTTTTGATGTTGGGAGGGTGTGAAGGATGAACAAGTGTGTGAGCATAATCCTCAACATCACTGGGAAGTGGTGGAGCTATTGAATAAGAGGAAGGTGAACAGTCAGTTGAGACAGTGCACACTTCCACATGAGATTGCGTAGCTCCATCAATGAAGAACGTTGAGTGAGGCTTGATCTCAAACTTTATCTTGGGACAAGTAGATTTCTTAAGGCCACACTTGAACCGGTCCCAATGATAAGAAAATTCCATCTGGCTCCTCAGAGCTTGAAACTAGAAGTCACAGAAGTGATGCTAAAAATAAATAATGGATTCATGCGAAGCCTTCTACTGCTATAACAGTTTCTAGTCATGATGGTCTAGATCAAAATGATAGAAATTTTCTTTAATAAGATCCCAGAAGTGCTCAAATGAGTGCACGGTGTGAGCCAATAGGCTGAGAACTCAATGAAATGGAGATTCACGAAGTGTGTATGCAAGCAGGAAACCGACCTGTTCATCAAAAAACTCATCTTCCTCATAAATCATGGAAAGAAAGTTATGTAAGTTCTCAGGCTAGGCCACTTCGCCTTCACCATCATATGTGTGAGTGGAAAAGAGATCGAAAAGCTTCCCCAAGATGGAGACATATTCACAATTTGAAGAACACCTCAAAGAAAGAAGAGTGCAAGACTCCATGAAATATATGTAAAGGTTCAAAACTGGATGAGAGGGCATTTCTTGTCATCAGGCCCTCCTTCTAGTGCCAGAAATGTTGATAGTGCTGGACCCACCAACATGTCAAGGGGATCTCCCTGGTAAGAAGTCCCAATTAGACCTTAGACTGTTTGGTGTAGGAGTCCCAGTAGTGGGTCGTAAGGTAATGCCTTGACTGTGATGTTGCATGGAGGCAAGTAGGATAACTCTATCAGCAAACGGTGTGACTGATGCAGTGAGTCAAGAAAGGTGTATGAGAGATTCCAACACTTTGAAAGGGGAAGGAGGTGAAAGTGAGATCCAGGTTGAAAGGGATTAGTCCCAACTTGGCTAGGAACACAAAACACAAAGGATATGCACAACCTCCGGTGGAGTAATCAACTTGGATGTGGGAGTCACATCATACAAGGTAAGATAACATGTACAACACTCATGAATCAGTTTGAGATGAGTGCGATGATTGTTATAACAAGGTTCAAGTGAAATGTTTGTTTGATGTCTGGCAGAGCAGTCGACACAGACAATGACAACATTAACAACATATGCAACACATTAACAACAAGATTCATATAATTGCATGTGAATTAGTTCATACACAAGTACATAATTTAAACAACATATATCATTAAAGAAACTAGAGCAGTCCAACTACAATAACAACATATGCATGAAAATGTTTTGGCTCTTATTACATAAAGAAGTGTAAGTCACAATCATAATATACATCCATGTAAACCTGCTAGCCCCAATAGTGGAACATTACAGCTGCATCTGCGTGCTCCTCTAAAGAGACGTACTAGCTCCATGTAGTGGAGAAGCCAAGGCGTGTTACAATAGTATCCAAGCATTCTTCAAGATAATCTTAATAGAAGATTGGCTAACCAAAAGCCTATACAATGAGTTATGAGTCACTATTTATAGCAAAGGGTGCGGTGACTGTTGACATTTCCCTTTGTGATAGTTCAACTACCCTCATGACTCTTCACCTACTCTATGACTATTACTTCCAACTATTGATACTTGACTTACACTTGACATGACTCAATGTTACAATGCACATGTAGTGATGTGAGACAACATGGCTTGAGAAAGCCTTACAAGACATCAATAACACTCAGTCTGATGTGATGAGACCAACTCTTTGACATGCTTGTGATAGTGAATAGGTGAGTTGATTGCAATCTTGGTCATCCATGATGGTGTGCATGCACCTCATGGTGACATCTTGTTGAAGAAAACTCTTGCCTCCATTGCAACTAGTGTATTGGTTCGTCTCCTTCATCCAAGTCATTTTCTAAAATGTGCATGGTCTTCATGAGTGCGGCTGAACTGGAAACACACTGATGCATAGTGTCTATGCTGATCTTCAAGTGTGTGTTGGTGATCATGTGCATCAACTTTTCGAAGTACATGTTCATATCTAATTAGACTTGCTTCTTGTCTTTGCCTTGGTGAGTGTGTTTAAAGGGTTGGATTAGATGCATGCGCTTAATGAAATTCATGATGTTGAATCCCTCGCATGCAATCAACAACACTACTCACCATGTCTACTCCATGTTAGCTGCTTGAATGGATATTTAACTTGTACAGGTGCAATTTCATCCGTGATTGCATGATGCGCCTACTGTTATTCCTAATCCTACTGCAACTCATTTGTTTATCTATGCATCTTCACGTTCTCCATTGAGTTGTTGCTTTAGCACATGCAACTCCTTCTTTGTTCCATTCTTTGTCTTTACATGATCTTCATGTCAGGCCATCAGCTCATAGCCGAAGTCTCCAAAGTTTCTCTCATCATCAATGGATCTACTTGAGCTTACAAGCTTGTTCTGTCTTCATGTTGTAAACAACCCTCCTCTTGCATTTGTTGCATTTGGTATGCTCTCTTTAGATGTTGTTCATGATGCTGCTCACTGTGATGTTGTTACTGTCATATCTTGATATCCTTATCTACGAACAAATTGATGTATTCGTGGGTAGGCAAGTCAGTAGACACTTGATCGATTACATCCCCAAGTGCGCTTTGAATAATGTCTTCGTCTGTACTCTCTTGGAAAAAATTGTACCTGTACTGTTGAGAGGTAGATGAACACCTGCGATACCTGGAGACATGGAAACACTCATGGCAAGCAATCTATCAATTGAAAACCAAAATGAACATGAGAACTGACTTGCAACATTCCTGGGTGAATGATCATGAAGGTTGCACAATTTCAGTTGGGAGGTTGGGAGCCCGACTGCCAAGACTACACAAGCCACAGTCTGGGCTACTGGGAGACCAACTGACTACTGGAACTTCACAATGCAAAGTCCAATTTGGTTCTTGACTACTGGGATTGCACAATGTAGAATTCCAGCTGGGAAGGACTGTTGGCCTAGGGACAAATTTGTGCAATTTCTTGGGCCAAGAAGCCATTGTCCTCCATAAATGTGTAAAATAGTCCTGGAGGCCAGTTTTGGGTAGGAATGTGCAAATCTAGAGAGGAAGGTGAGACGTCCTTTCCTAGTTTGTGCAATGCAGCCTTGGTGAACGTAGAGCCTAGGCCAAGGTTGGCCCAACTCACAAACAGGCAATTGAAAGAAAGTAAGTCAGTGAATGCATGGAAACACTAAGTGATAGTAGAAATGATTAACATTGCATGCAAAACATGAATGAAATATTAAGCAAACATATTAACATGCAGGTGGGTGAGGTAGCTCGCAGGTTGGGCAGACATCCATGTAAAACAGTTTCACGCATGCGACAAGAGTTAGATAGCAAAAAAAAATGAAACAGGGCTAGGAAAAGCTAGTATATATGTAAATGGCAGCAAGCATTCAAAGAAATCAAGCAAAAATTACTCGAACAAGCGAAAACAAAAAAGGAAATAGAAATGCAAGACAAGGCATGGGAAGCGGGCTTACCCTGAAACAACTGAGCTAAATGTGCTCTCTACTCCTAGATGTTATGTGGGATGTGAGAGCTACAAGGTTGATGTGAGGAATGAGCTCTGCAGTGTCTGGTTAATGAGTTTTGATAAGATCGAGGTCGTGACACACATGCCACAAATCTAAGGGAAGAAACACTTTGTGGGAGGTTTTAGAATTGATCCTTGCATGTAACCTCCAACTGCTAAATATAGATCCTTAAAACAAGAGATGCCTTTACATGCTGCCTTGGGAGAAACAACCCATGCACGCAAGCCTGTTTTAGTCAATCTGAAAGGGATCCGGTCAACTCAGATGCACATGTAAGAGATTGCTCAACTGTTGTAGAGAAATGCACATTTCTTGCTAGGATATGGGTTGGTTACCCAAGAGATTTTCACAATTTTTGGGTAGAGCAGCTGACTGCTACCCATATTTACATAAATCCTGGGCTGAGCAACCTGTTACTGGGAAAATTTACTAAAATCTTGCAGGGAGGGTTGGCTGGTATGATTTTGCAATCTTGGAGCCCAGCAGGCTATGAGAGAGGATTGCACAATTCCCAGAAGGAAGCCTAGTTGCCCTCTAGAAATGCGTAATTTTCAATGGGAATTTTCTCAGCCTACAGTTGGAGCAAGTCCGGGTGAGAAGCTTGTTGGGGGAATGGATCAACTGTGATCGATAGGTTGCCTTTGTGCGAGGAAAATGTTGAAGCTTGAGTATGTGATGAAGTAATACAAAGTGTTATGTAAGAGTTGGTACGGAGGCTCCAAAATAGGCTAAGGAAAAATTTTCAAGGGTGGTTGTAGCCGCTACATCAAGTTATCCCTAAGATGCTAGTAGCTTCCCTTACAACATGTTTAGGGCCCTAATACAAATCTGTAACATGTCAAACCTCTAAGAGTGTCCCTATTATACTTGTAGGATAAATATTCCATTGCTTGTGTGCTGATCCTCATTTTTCAAGTTTTCCCAATGAGGATCATCATTGGTACACTGACATAACATGTATTCAATATATATACCACTAGTACATATATGTTTGCATATAAATTGGTGTATATATATATGCTAGTATTAATATATGTTGACACATAAACCAACATGATATCAATATATCTATGGTTATATATATGGACATAGATATCTAGTATGTACCTACATAGTATGTCAATATATATACCAACACTAGACCTAGTATGTTGAATTATATACTAATATATATACCAACATACAATATGTCAATATATATACTAACACATATACTTAGTAATATATCAACATATATGCCCTGAGGGGCAACTCGATTGGAAAGCCCAAGAAGATGAAGTGTTATGATTGAAGAGATCAAGATTCAAATCCTCTCCTATTATCTATGTTTGTGTAGAGGGGCCTTTGTAGGAACCTAGGGGTTATAGTAGTAGTAGTTGGAATCCACCTCGTGTCACATGAGTACGAAACTGACTCAGTTGGCAATTGCCCTAGTCACAGAAAAACGTGGGCAAGGATTTGCTGGAAGAATTGTGTGGAGACCTTATTCCTTTGTATGGTGGCTATCATACTGTCTAGGGAGTCTTCATATGTCTAGTTGTAGGCTTAACAACTACTTTTAGTCAGCTTTGGACTCCTAGTTTAGGGTGGAGACACTCAAAGTATTGTTGCCTCATTATTCTTAGTGAGCTTTGGATAATTAGTTCAAGGTGGAGCCACTGAAGAAATTATTATTAGGGAGGAGGTGGTATAACCTTTAGAATCCCTATATTGACTAGAGGGTGGATATGGTTTAATCTCTTGATTCCTTGTATCTGCTAAAGGGTGGAGATGGCATAATGTCCGGATTCCTTGTATCAGTTGGAGGGTGGAAATAATTTAATCTTTGGATTCCCTATATTAACTAGTGCGTGGAGGCAATATAGTCTGTATATTCTCTATTTCAGCTAGGAGTGTCGGTTATTTCTTTTGAGAACATCCTCAAGCTCTAAAACTGGCTCAAGGGTGATTAATTGTAAGAAAGCTCACAGTGCAATCAATCTAATGTTGGGTGGAGAGTTGAAGTCCCAATCTAAGTTGCCACACTGCTCATTATAAGAGAAGTTCTTATCTAAACACTTGTGTGTGTATCTATCTATATATTATATATATATAATATTTATATATTATATATATATAATAAATATAGATAGATAGATAGATATTCTCACTATGTTGTTGAAATTGTGTATGTTAATAGTGAGGAATGCTTATTTTCCTATGTAAATGAAGAGGATGGCTAATTCATGTATTTATTATGAGATTTGTATTTTTTCAATTGCTAGGGAATGAAAGGTGCAATTCTCTATTTATTTGGTTTCTCTTCTTGTATTAATCATGGAGGATTCACCAAATGAACCTATGACATATGACATGTGTTTATGCCATAGTAAAAAATATCTTTGATTTGACTAATTATTGGAAAATAATTATAAAATTCACATTATTTTACCCCTTACCAATACGAACCCAATATACCTTCCCAACTAAAAAAGAAACTACTTTCACTAGATATTGTGGGTATCCATGTTTTCATTAACATTCATTATACCCCTTTA
This sequence comes from Pinus taeda, assembly GCA_000404065.3. Classification (NCBI taxonomy): domain Eukaryota; kingdom Viridiplantae; phylum Streptophyta; class Pinopsida; order Pinales; family Pinaceae; genus Pinus; species Pinus taeda. Next base: position 32,880 of record APFE030644476.1, on the reverse strand, counting down.
CTCTTTTTTATTAACTTTGAGCTCCAATGTTTATACTTGCAAATATAGAAACCCTTTACCCCCTATTATATGCTCAATATATTATGTCATTTTTTCTTCAATATATATCCCTCAATATGATTGCACATGGTTTGGTATTTCTCCCCCAGCAAAGCCCCCATGGTATTAATGAGCCTAGAAGTAGTAAGCATTGTATTGTAGAATTGTTGCAGGAAATTAGGCCTTTCTTTTATGTATGACTATAATGGGTGCAATGGGTTTGAATCCCATCTAAACATAGGAGGCATACTCTGAATCTTCCAAGTATTATGAGGGCCTTGATAGTTTGAATCCCATCTAAACATAGGAGGCATACTCTGAATCTTCCAAGTATTATGAGGGCCTTGATATATATATATGTGTGTGTGTGTGTGTGTGTGGTAAAATCATGATATCTATATCTTGGTTGAATTTCGAGAGTCCTTGGCAAAGACATATGTTGCATAATAAACTACGTGTTGAAAGGATAAATGGGTCGAGATGGAGAATCTTATCCAATAGTTGACAAGAATAAATCCTTGTTTCAAGACCTCAAGTTCTTGAACCTTAAGGAACCCATGAGTTGTGCATGAGCACGACAAGCGAAGAGATGGAGGAATTCTTTGACACTTAATGTGAATGGATCCCTACTTGAGAACCCATGGTTGCAGATGGCTCCAATAAAGTCAACAAATGATGGAAGGCAGTGTATCGAGGTTTGATGAAGAATATTGCATGGTTGAAAAGGATGGAGGCTTTAACGCTGCAAAATGACAAAAGGGGTTGAAATATCTACAAAGGAAAAGTTTTATTTAGCAATATGTGCTGGGAATGATGCGACCTATGCCAGGTGACCTACTTAGGTGAACTGAGGCTAACATGGCACCATGGTGGCATGCCACGTGGCAGCTTGAATTGACCATATCAAAGGGTCAAGGAGCTCAAAAGCAGGTGATATGCGGTAGTCTTAGAGGAGGCCACATGGACCGGATGACATCAACATGACATCATCTTAAGATGATGTCATCTCGTGTCTCGATCGAGCTTGACGTGCACATGCAAGGTTCAGGGTGAGATGGACGGGCCGCGGTGAGAATCGATGGGAAAATTTTCATTGTGAGGTCTCCAACCTCAACCCTTGGGAGTGTAATGGAGGAGTTTAACAAATGTTCAAAAGGGGGCAAGGTGAGATTAAAGGGCAAGACTAATAGGAAAACTTTACTAGAAATTAATGTTAAAACCTGTTGTCTCGAGACCTTGGGGTGGTAAGTGTTATGCACAATATGGGAAGGGGCCCGAAGGGACAATGGGCATTATGTGGAATGGTCGCAGAATAGGTGGGTGGGGTCTCAGGGAAGGTTAATGATGTGGCAATGCCACTCGGGTAGATGCGGCGGCATGGACCTCCCTTAGAATGTATCTTAAATCAACAATGATCAATAGAAATGAAGATTGTCTAGATTGTTCTCCTCTCACTTTATTTCATAATAATAAAGTGTATCAATGTAGATATACATATATTTTACAAAAATGAAGTTGTTAGGCTCAAAGGGGTTTTCATTTTATGTTTTTCACTGTTAGTAATACTTATAGAGAATTTGGGAGAGCTAATGTTTTGGGTGAAAATTTGAAATTTAATACCAACGCTTCAAATGGAATGGTTTTAAAAACCCATACATATATATATAACTTAGTTTAAGATAAAATTAGGATTAGATTAAAGAATTTGTAAATAACTTACTTGA
>APFE030644476.1:0-23141 GCA_000404065.3 Pinus taeda | reverse complement strand
TTTAATAACTAAACATTAAATATAATATTATATTAGGTATTGAATAATACTAATATATATATTTTATATACATATATATAATGTATTAATAATTTAAATAAATTAATGGATTAATTTTAATATCTAACCGTTGATCGGTTTTATTTTTTACCCAATTTCTTAGCTCCATAAATATAATAGTAATTATAAAAGATATTAATATTAATTCAGTTAAAGGAGGTTTGACTGGGGTCCTTAAGTTGAAAAATAGCCGTTAGTCTTTTTTAGCCGTTGGAGTCTCTGCTTAGACTATTTAACACGCTGAACTGGATCTGTATCTTCAACCTGTCCTGACGATGAACCACACTAGTTGGTTCGAAACGCGTCGACAATTGATCAATTATGTGATTTCGCTGAAAATTTTTCTAAACAAGTTTTATGGATCACAGAAGTCTAAATTCCTTAATATTATTAATCCTGAAGTTTATAATATTAATGTTAGGTTTAGAGTTTATTTTATGGTTTATAATATTTATATTAGGGTTTATATGCCTTTCATCTATAATATTAATCCTTTGGGTTTGTGACAAATATTTTCTTAATATTAAAATCTATCATGGTAAACCATGGTCCACATTGGTTGACCATGGTCAATTATAGTCAATCATGGTCAACCAAAGTTCAATGACATATTGTGACAAATATTGTCTCAATATGAAAATCAACCATGGTCCAACATTACATTGTGAACATTGCCGCAATATGAAAATTAAGCATGGTCAACCATGGTCCAATGTTTCATTGTGACAAATATTGTCTTAATATGAAAATCAACCATGCTTATTTTAGGGTTTGTGATATTTATATTAGGGTGTATACCTTGGGCATATATAATCGTTTGGGTATAATATTATTCCCTCGGGTTTATAATCTGTTGGGATTTTAGTATTAATCCCTTGGTTTTCTTATTCCCTTGGGTTTATAATATCAATCCCTTGGATTTATTAATCTCATGTTTCATATTCTTAGGGTTTAATATTATTCATAGGGTATATAATATTAATCCTATGGCTTATAATATTAATCACTTCAATTTGGGACAACGATTGTCTCAATATGAAAATCAACAATGGCCAACCGTGGTCAACAATGTCCAACATCGTATTTTGACAAAGATTTTCTCAATATGGAAATCAACCATGGTCATATTGTGACAACCATGGTCATCCATGGTCAACCATGGTCCAACATTTCATTGTGACAAAGATTATATCAATATGAAAATCAACCATGGTTAACCATGGTTAATCATGGTCAACCATGGCCAACCATTGTCAACCATGTCCCAACATTTCATTGTGACAAAGATTCTCCCAATATGAAAATTAATCATGATCAACCGTGGTCTAGTCTCACAGTGACAAAGATTGTCTCAATATAGAAATCATTCATGGTCAACCATGACCAATCTTGTTTGTTTTATGATTTACAATATTTATCTTATGGTTTATATACCTTGGGTTTACAATATTAATCGCTTGGGTTTGATATTATTCCATCAGGGTTTTTTCTATTAATCCATTAAGTTTATTAGTGCCTTGGGTTTATAGTATCAACCCAATTAATTTAAGGGTTCATATTCCTAGTGTGTAATATTATTCATAGGGTTTATAATATTAACCATATGCTTTAATATAAATGCCTTGGTTTTACAATCCATTGGACTTATAATATAAATGCATTGGGTCTTAATTATAAAAAACTATATATTCAATATATATTAATTTATATTTATATAATTAAATATAATTAATTATGTCAATTAATATAAACTATATTATATAATAAATATTACATAATTAAATATATTAATATTATGAAATAAATAAAATTAATTATTATAAAATTAATATAAATAATTTTAATATGTAATATTTTTTAATAATTATTTATTAAATTTTATTATTATAGATTTATCAATATTCGTATTAACATTTTCATTAATATTAGATCTATGCCATTAACACCTATGGTGTTTTTCAACCACATTTACTGATGTGTATGTGGTAGCATATATTAGTTTTATGCTTATAGCATATATCAACCACATTTGTTAATGTAGTTGTGCTAGTATATATGTAACCATTGCACATAACACCATATTTAATATATGATTATAACTTTTGTTTAATATGGGTTTACCATATATATATGGTTAATGTTACAAATTAAATTCTCGTTGAAAATTTCATTTGGATTTTATTTGGTCATTATTAATAAGCATATTTTAATATATATGATTTTAATAACCATACTTTATAATTTTCAATGCTTTTAGTTTTTTGTTATGGGATTTTAATAATATTTATTTTTTTATTTTTTGGGCCTAAGGAACCAGTGAGTCAATGGAAAGTTTCATTCACTAGTAGGCCATTTGTTGGTTGTCATGTAAACTATGGGTCTCACCTACCATGTTATAGGCCCTTCATTCCTGCTTGTCCTAACAACTTCAATTTATGATAAGTTGGTCATACAGGCTCATATTTGAGTGTCGTCTATACCACTCGGATCGTCACGATGAGCACTACAACTTGGTACCAATGTTTTTGAGACTAGACGACTTAGAAATTGAGATTTGAGGGTTCCTCTTGGATCTAGAAGGAAAGAAAATAATAGAAATATACAATTCTATACCTGTTTCTATAAGGTATATTTCATCAAGAGATGCTTCAAGAATGGGTGCTAGTTATATGACACTTATGTGGAAATTTAAGATGGGAATGTACATAAGCTCGAAGCTTAGAGAATGTTTTAGTGTTACACAAGTATGTAGATGTATTTAAGGAAACTAGGTTTACCACCAAAATGAGATATTGCTTTCATCTATTAATTTCAATCTTGGAGGTACTCCCACATTGAAGACTCTTTATAGAATGAGTACATTGGAATTAAGGGAGCTATAAACACAACTAGAATAATTTCTAAATATGGGAATACATGCCCAAATTCTCTTCTTGGGAAGAAACAATACTTTTGTAAATAAGAAAGATGAGACTTTGTGTTTGTGTATTGATTTTAGAGAACTAAATAAGTTATTTATGATAAATAAATATTGTTTTGAAAGAATTGATGACATATTCAATTAACTAAGAGGAGAGATATATTTTAACAAAGATAGATATGAGGTGGGTCGCCTTCATATAAGGATAAAGAATGAAAATATCAATAAGAAAACTTAAGGAACTAGTTATGAACACTATGAATTTGTAATAGTGTCATTTGAACTGATAAATGCATTGACTTCTTTCATGTCCCTCATAAATGAAATACTTAGAAATTATTTGGATAATTTTTTATCTATATTCCTAGATATGATTCTCATTAGTGAAAGTCAAAATGAGATCATGAAGAATAGTTGACGATAGTAGTACAAGGGAAATATCTATACGCTAAGTTAAGTGTTCCTTTTATGAGAGCTAGATTCATTACATGAGACACATAATCTCCAAGGGAAGAATAATAGTAGATATATAAAAAAATGAAGCTATTAGAAGATTTTATACACCTAAGAATATAACAGAGATAGGGTCATGCATGGGGCTTGCTCACTACTATCAAATTTTTTATAAAAGGGTCCTCCAAGGTTTCTCATCCCATTACATATTTATTGTAGAAGGAAACTAAAATTGAATGGTCATCTAAGTGTGAAGAAAATATCTAGTGCTTAAATGAATGGCATACTAGTGCATCCATTCTTAAGATTGTTGATCAAAATTAATATTTGGTCGTATATATAGAAGATTGCGAAGATGGAATTGGTGAAGTTTTTACCCAAAAAGTGCTTGTGATTTTATATGAATCTAGGAGACTTAAGGAACATGAAAATAATTTTGTTGCACATGAGCTACAACTCATTGCAATTGTTCATCCAGAAAATATGTTGAGACATTATATGATGGGGAGATAACTTGAGTTTAAGAAGAAATCAAAGTGGTCTAAGATATTTATTTAAATAATAGAATTTAAATACTAGGTAAACAACATGGATAAATTTTCTCAGTGACTGTGACATTGATATTAAACTTATTAGAGGATTTAATGACAACAACATTCTTAACGCATTTAGTGGAAGAGTGCATACAATGCATTCTACAACCATTAGTGTATGCAGATCTAATTTAAGGAACATAATTCTCAAGGTTTCTACATTAGATGAAGACTAAATATAGATAGAAGAAGGTTTATAGAAAGAGAATGTATAACACAAGTAGCATTATAAGTTGGAAGAGAATTGCATTCCTATGCATAAAATATATGTATGTTCATAATTATTTTGAATTAAGGAAACTAATTTTAAAGGAAATCAACAATTTACCATATATTAAACTTCATGGATAGTAAGAGACAATTGGAGTAGTAAGAAGTAAAGGGCTTTGGCTAGGAATGAATATGGATGTTGCTAATTATATAGCTAGGTGGATGGAATATCAAAAAGTAAGGGTTGAGAATAGACATCCAATATGTTTGCTATAACCAACACTAATTATAGAATTGAAATAGGAAGTAGTAACTATTAATTTTGTCACTAAGCTTCCCAATACAACAAGACGACATGATTCCATTATGGTAGTGGTGGAAAAATTAATCAATGTTTCTCACTTTAATTTAGTTAAATTGTCCCATGATATAGGTTATATAGTACATATTTACTTCAAAGGGATTACCATGTTTCATAGGACACCTAAGGAAATTATTTTCGACAAAGATAAAAAATTTACCTAAATATTTTGAAAATTATAATTCAAGGGTTTTTCTAAAATTCTAAACTTCATAATAGTGTACCATCCACAATTATATGGAAGTATGAGAGTCAATCAAGTGATTGAGGATATGTTAAAAATGTATGTGATGGGTAAGCCATTAAAGTGAGAGCATTACTTGTGTTTAGTAGAACTTTCCAACAATAGTGGAATCATATCAAGCCTCTTTGAGGATGATTCCATTCTAATCATTATATGGTTGAAAGATCAATAGTATAATTGGTTGGAAAAACCTAGTATAAAAAGTAGTACTTAGGCAAAAATTGCTTAGACAAATGGAAGAGAAAATGGTCAAGATCAATTGGAATTTGAAGGTGTCACAAGAAATGTAAAAGAGTTATGTCAATAAAACCATAATACCAATATTTAAATTTGGGGAGCATGTGTTTCTAAAAGTATCATTTGTTTAATTAACATGATACTGAGATTTATTTTAAATCTCTATGATATACATTGGAAAGTAACCAAGAGAAGTTTGAGATATCTGTGTGATAAAGTTGGTTATGATTTAGTATTTAGATCTATAGAATATTTTAGATTGATTAGTTATATAGATTTAGACCAGCTAAGTTGTGTGAATAACATGAAGCCAAGTTCATGTTATACTTTAGAGATATCGTTCAACAAATTTTGCTTGGACTACTAAAAAAAATATAGTTTCACTCTCCAAAATAGTAGAGTACAAACCCAATAACTACAAAAATATTTGAGGTAGTTTGATTCAAAATAATTTTATATGATCTACATGAGTACCAAGAACAATACATATAGTTGATTTGTGATAGTTAAATTTTAGCAATCTAGTTTTCATAACGAGACCAAGCTCTTAGATATACAATATCATTTTGTATGAGATTTGTAGATTCAACATAGTGTGCTTGAGATTATGCATTACAATACATAAGAGAAAGTTATGTATATTTTCACCAAGGCACTACCCAAGGAGATGTTTTACAAATATAGAGATGATCATGGAACCTCCCCAAATGACCATTATGGGTGAGAAATGTTCAATTAATAATTCATTTGTGTAATCATTACTTTAATTAAGAATAATTGTTAAAGTGTGTTAGTGTGCTCAAATATGTTAAGAGATAATTTTAGATTGAGATAATACTTATTGAGTGAATTGAGGGGTCACTTTTAAGTTATTATGGGATCTAGTTGTTTTATAAGGCATCTCTCATTCATGCATAAATATATGTCTTGATCATGAATAAGTATGAGATGCTGTGAATGATTGTTATATTATTGAATTTTTTCATTGTTAGGACTATAGAAATAAACTGAATTTTGACTCATTATTATGTGATACTAATCAATTTATGGATCTCTATAAAATAAGAAATGAATACGATATATCATTTCATGGTCCTTGTCAAACAAATTTACAGAGAATATGTTTGCTTTCTAGGGGTTCAAAGTCTCCTACTGGTTGGTGCCAGTAAACTATTGTAATAAAAGATAGAATAATAAGTTAATAAGATTTGTGGTTTTCTTCATTTATGAGTTTCCAAATATATCTAGTGTTCTTGTGTGTTTATGTGATGATTGTTTTATACATTGTTATGCTTTCAAGTTATCCTGAATTGTCAAATTGGTTAAATTGGTCATTTAACTGATTCACTCCCCCTCTATTAGTATAATCATAATTCCTAACAATTGGAATCAGTGTAGTTTCCTTCATGTTCAGTCTAACAGTTGGAAGGTAAATCCAAGGAATTATGGCTAGTAGAAGGAAGAACAAGAAGAACCCATCTCAGAAGAAGAAAAAACATATCGGGTTGTGATTTTATAATTAATGTACCAAATGTGTTAGAAGTGCCAGGAGTTGGAAATATAGAAAGTCTCTTCCGGATCATGGGTGTAGAAGAGAAATCAGATGCAACACAATCCACCCTATAAAGCAACATGGATGACTAGGTCAGACATACATCAAGTAGAGGATCATTATTGAATGGATCAAGGTACGCAACCATGAAGGGAAGAATAGAATGTTATATAATGGCCTTATACTTTGATGTGTTGAAATTTGTAGTGAATGGAGAAAATGACAATCAGTATAATACAAAATCCATGAATGCAATCTTGAGTAAATTATCAAAATCTGAGTCTAATAAGGTAAAGTATTGTGAGAATGAAAAAGAGATGATAGATAATCTTCAATATATCTATGAGGAATATAAAAAAGAATCCAAGAATATAGAATATCATGAACCAGGTGATGAAGGAAATCCCCTTATTGCTAATAATAAATAGAACAATCCATATTCAGAAGTTGAAGGTGAAGAAGATGAAAAAGTGAAATAATGTGTTGTTCAATCAATCCCAAGAGATGATCTAGCATATATCAATTGTGGAAATGAAGGTAACTATACTATTATATGTCTATATATTGTCAATTATGATGAAGATGATATTCCTACTCTGATTGAGTGTAATCTTTTAGAAGAAGAAGTCAAAAGAGAAGATCAATTTACTATCACTTTAGAAGAAATAAAGAAACTTCCAAAAGAAAATGAAAGATTGAAGGAGTTATTGAAGAAATATAAAAATCCGGACTAAAAACCAATATTTATGAAGGCCCAACTAGAAGAAGCAAGGATGATGGAAGAGATATGGCAGATCAACTTGAAGCAAACATAATTTCATTACGATGTTATAGAAGCTGAGGTTATCTCTTTAAGGGATGAGCTAGAAAAACTCAATAATCAGCTAATGAATGAAAGGAAATAACAAAAGTAACTCTTGGAAAATAGGAGGTATAATGCTACTTCTCTAAAAATAACGATGGAAGAATCTAAAAGGATTGAGGATGCTTTGGTCAATCAACTAAAAGAAAAGATGCATGAATGTGGAAAACTTGAAGAATAATTTTGTCTATAAAGAAGTAATTAGAGGAAACAAATTTGAATTTGAATCTTACCAAAGGAACTAAAATTTTGGATACAATCCTCAGCAAGTAGTGATCTCCCCTCATCAAAATAGACCTTAGTTATAAGGAAGATCACAATAAATCCAAAGATGAATCACACTCAAGGACACCGAATGCAAAAAAAACTCAAATGCTATACCAACACATTCATAGGATCCAACAAGAATACAATTGAAGGCACCATTCAAGAAAAGGACCAACATAAGAATGTTCATTTTAGCAACACAAGAAACACTCATTGAAGCAAAGAAGTGGAATAATAATTTAGGATGAGTTTGAAGAAGTTACCGCTCAACTGATCCACAACCAGTAGTGGAGTAAAAGACAAGGATCAACAAAGAGATGAATATTTTCGAAGGATGAACATATTCAAGAGAAATGCTTCATGACGACCCCACTCATCGAAGTATCAAAATACATTTTTTGGTCTTCTTTTTCTCATGCAAAAGATTTGGACATAAAGAAAGGGATTGTTAGAGCTACGCCAAGAATGATTATATGAAAGATAGAGGCTATAATCCAATTGTTATGAACAAATATATGGGAAATCAAATCAAAAGTTATAATATAAAATCTTATGAACCATTTTTCCATTATTGAAGTTCAATATTGTATGCACTACAAGTGCCATGATGTGGTGCATATTGCTCGTGATTGCAGAATTAACATGAGATGGTCTAAAAGAAGGTTCTCTGCTCATATAAGGAAAATCACTAAGGTATGGAGAAGAAATTTGGAGCCCAAGATAAAGTTGACCACTTTGATCTAATACATTGGTAAGGTTTTCTTCAAGCATATACAAGATAAGACGAGACATAAACTAGAAGAAGTAGAAGAATAGAAGATTGAGTACTTTGAAATAGGTAATGGAAATAGTTGAAATTTAAAGCAAGATAGATGCAAAAAGTCAAGATTAAAAGGAGAATATGAAGAGGGGGAGATTGTTAAGCCTTTATTGGATGTACAAGATGATCTAGAGTAGATGTGGACCACATTGTCGAAGAATGTAGTAGTGAAAATATTAATTCAATTTCTCCTTATTCCTTAATATTTCCTTGTGAACTAATATATTTATCTTCTTGTGTTTATTTATTAGATATTTTCATCAAATAAATATCATGAGAAAAATAATAAAGACAGTGGACATAGAAGTTAGGCTCCAAGCCAAGGAAAAACCCCTATAGGGGGGAAACCAAAAAATATAAGATCAAAGCCTCCTCCTTACACCAAGTCAACCCTCTAAAAATACTTTCCAATTAGGTCAAAGTAAAACCAAATAAAAAAGAGACAAATCCTTCTAGAACTACACCAAACTCACAATTTTTGCCCCTAGCAACAATATTTCAAACCTAAATTTTTTCTACAACTTTGGCCCCCGAAAACAACAAAACTACTTTGTACGTGTGAGAGAAAAATAGGGAAAAACTTCAATTTTCCTTTTTTATAGCTTCTACTTCCTTCTTCCTTTCCTTTCTTGACCTTCTTCTTGATCTTCACATTTCGGATTGAGCTCCTTGATTGCAGATCAAATTAGTGAGAAAATGAGTTCAAACAACTTCTATTTCTACTCTTTTGAGTGGGTCGAATACCCCTCTCTGGGCCGACGTGTCTCTTCCAAGGCTGACTTGTGCTAGTAGGCTTATTTTGACTTCTTTGACTCAAAATAAAATATTTTACAAGGTACATCTTGCCCAAATGGGTCTTATAATCATAACATTGACTCTCTAAACTCATGACGATAAATCTTATGAACTAACAAACCCTAGAAGCATGAAGAACATGCTTTTACCTAGAAGCCCATAAAAAATAAACAAGAAACCCATGTTCTAAGATAATAATTTTTCTTTCTTCTTTTGTTTGTTACAAAAGACATACATATTGACATTAGTACAATAACAATTATGAGGACCAAAATTAGTTACATTTTCCAACATCATTAGTCCAAGAAGGTTGAGTATATTGTGATTGTAAAGTAATTTGGAAAGTTAATGGTGTAGGAAAATCAACAGCCAAGAACCCCATCCACTAGCAAGATCGACGGTGCTGATCTACATTGGGTGCACAGTATGTGCATAGGTTACCATATACTTAATTACACATGAATCCTACAATAGATAAAGGTTTAAATCAATGGCTGATATTTGATGTCAATATCTGACCTGGGTAGAGGCTAATCAACAATTCAACATGTGATGGGATCCGATAACTCAAATTGATTTATTAATGGTGTCAAGCATCAAGAGTCTAACATGCACGAAAGTTTTGGGTGCTTGTACAATAGATTTAATGATGGGAATCAATTTAATTCGATGGCTAAATGTTAAAATTGGGTTTCAACATGCACAAAGAATAATATGTAGCCCACAAGATGATATTATATGATGACAGAGGTTGGCTTGAGCCAGCCATCCAGATTTGCTATCGGATGTCAACATGCACAGAATTTAAGGTGTTGTCCATCACCCAATATGATCCAACGATGGAAAATAATTCAAATAAATGGTCTAGATATGAGATGAAACATTAACAAGAATATAATTTAACATGTAGATCAGCATACCATGTGATTCGAGAATTGCAAATGAATTGATCAGATGGATCAAATCAAAATTGGGCTTTCTACATGCTCAATCTTTAACAAATAAAATTTGTCTCACTCAATTAACCTCTAACATATCATGTGCATTCATGGCATACTAAATAATGCCCCTAATTTGACTACATATTGGAAAATACCTCTAAAAGTCACATTATTTAACCCACTACCAATATGGACCCAATACACCTTCCCAATTTAAAAAACACTTACTTTTTTTTTTTGGTTGATAAGTGGGTGAATCCTAAAAATCATGCCTACCCTGTGGCTGAGAGGCCACAACTCAGAGGCATATAAGCCATCAAAGTCACCCAACGATCGCACCCGGCATGAGCCGCACCAGCAAAAACCATGCTGGAATTTTTGGTATCAGCGAGACTAGAACCGGTGACCTTTTGTTACGGAGTGCCTCAACAGCGCGCTCCTTCACTGACAGTTCTAAATCTCTTTGATTAAAAAACCATACTTTCACTAGATATTCTAGGTATCCTTTTTTTACAATTATTTTTCATTAACTTTGAGCTCCATTTTTTTATATGATTCAATATTAAAACCCTCTACCCCTATCATATGCTCAATATTTGATGCCATTTCTTCTGTAATATATATCCCCCAATATAAACCCACATGTTATGATATTGCTTCCGCAGTGAAGCCCCCATGGCTATATTATGATGATGACATCACAGCACATATGGTACCAAGTAACAATGACATGGCTTAAACAACCTCAAGTGATGACACATGGTAGTTATGCAGTGGTGACATGTGGCAGAAAATAATGGAAAATGATATGGTGACCAATAATCATGCCAAGTAGAAGTAAAAGAAGTTAAGTCTCTAAATTTAGCGTTGAATTGAGGAGAGAAATGGGTGAAGCACTCAATGAATAATTCACAAAATATTGCAGTAGAAATTGTGATGATGCATGTAAAAAGGGAGCTTGTAGATAGGTCCATAGGAATTTGAGGTTAACCACACAATATTTATTGATTAGTTGTACAAGTCAAGGGGAGAATTTCTCGCAAAGCAGCATAAGGTAAGAAATAGATACTATCTCAAGGAGGATTGTTGGCCCTCGTTTTTGATCAAATTTTGCTTATTAAAATCCACCTAATTTCCATCATTTTCGACCATATACCATTCATATACACCTTCTTTTGACCTTATTATGCATATTCAAGAAAATAAATTATGTTTTTCAATTTTTAGATATTTTTGCAAAAATTGGGTTTTAAGAGTATTTTTGGACAGAATAAAAAATTCCCGTAATGGCTATGTGGATGACATATTTGCAGGACACTTGGGCTTGAGATAGATACATGAATGGAAAGCTTGGGAATAGGACTAAACTAATTCCAATTGGTTCGGTCAAAACAAGCTAAATCAGGTATGGTCAAGGTTGGTCAAACATGACTAGTCATCTAGAAAATCCCTAGGAAATAGGGCAGTTTTATGATTTCATGGGGTTTTCCATATTTTTAGTGATAGATTGGATGGATTCAAATTGGATAGGTGGATATGGATAGAAATAGTTGTTAGAGATACTTTAGATTAGTTTGTTTCATGATTTTCTATTTAAGCCAAAACTTTGAAGGCTTATGGAAAGGAGAATTTATGTAATTTGAGTTTGAGACTCCTTGAAGACTTAAAGATAATTGAAGAACCTATTTCATTTCAATTTTTTGTTCATGCTTGGTTGATTTACTGAAGTTACTATAGCTAAGATTTCTTCAAGTGTGCAAGGCAAGGGTGGACAGCCTCCACACCAAGCTAAGTGCACTTCTTGGTTAAATTTTCATAGTTCTCATAAATTAGTTCTTGTTTCAAATGTATTAAGATGTGTGATGATTGTTGAATGAATATTGGTTTAATTCTAATCTACATATGAAGGGACACACAGGAATTTAAATTAAATTCTCCTTCTATTTGATCTTGAACTAAAACTGAATTTCATTCTCCTTTTCTTATTTGAAGTTATTTCTGCATTTTTGGTTTAAAGCAATGGTGATTATGATATAGTAAATTATAAAGAAGGATAATCTGGTCCTCCTTAGTTAGGAGCCTCTTCTTTTACATCTTCTGCATCATAAACCATTGTTAATTAGTGATTTGGATTTATCTTCATGAAAGTAGTATTGTAGAGAAGGACAACTTGGTTCTCCTATGTTAGGAGCCTCATCCCTCACATATTACATAAATTAATTTGAAATTGTTAAAATAGGTTCATATTTGTAATATGTACTTCCTTAACTCTTCAAATTTTATCTTCTAATATTAGCTACATCTGATATCCATACACTCTTGACTTGCCTCCAAGATTTACAAACCCGATTTGATAACTATATGCTTGTGTTAATTTGTTTTAATAAATTAGCTCAACATTTTGGCACTGTTGCCGGGGAGGCAATTATCAGCATAGTCAAATAGAAAATAAACAAAAACACTAAAAATTTGTTAAAAAAACTTTAGTTAAGATACATTTCTCTTAGTTATGTTTTTTATGCCTAGAAATAGAGATCCTAAAAGGATATTCCCAAAACAAAACCCACAACAAAAAATAAAATGAAAAAATAACTACAAAATCCATTTGTAAAACAAGATATAAAAAAATGATGTTAAAAAATCATTTAGAGAAGGAGGGTATGTCACCACAAGACTATTCCCACATCCTTGTCCTCAATTTAGAATGCTCATTAGGGATGAATCTTTATGTCAAAGGATAGAAGAGAAACAAAACATCCATGAAGATAATCCATAGGAAAAGAATCTAGAACATTCTTCTAGCTATCTTTGTGAGGAGGTGAATGAGTCATGGATCACATGCAATGAAGATCAAACATTAGAGCCAAAAATTGAAGAATTTCTAGCATGTATATCACAAGTTCCCTTCTACATACAAGATTTTGAACATGTACCACAAGAAGAGTTTTGTGCTATGACAATTAATGAGAGGCAAGCAAACAAAGATCATCTTAAAACTTGGTTTCAACTAGTCATTAGGTCAAAACACTACTCCATTTTTCAAATTTGGATATGAGTTTACTTATGATCTCGTTACAAAAATGGATGCATTGGAAATAATCGTATACTTAAGAGAATGAATTATTTTTATAAAATAGAATAGGATAGAATAGAATAAATAAACAAGTAGAATGAATTCACAATAAGACTCCCATAATATTTTTGTTTCAAACTGTCATGAATATTTCGTCAAATCATTATTCAATATTCATTTGAAAAGACTACATGGAAAAATGCAGTAGGAACAATCATATTTTGGGAAACCATATAGGATCATTTTTAAATCATGTTTTTTTTTAACATATCTCTTGAAATCTAGTTTTTGACCATTTTGAAATTTTCAATTTATATCACAAATAAAAATGTGATCAAAATCAAAACTAGGTCTCAAGTGAAATGTTGAGGATAGAGTTAGTACAACCTTGATATGAGATATCTAATGGAAACATTTTTACCTAAAATTCATAGGGAATATGTACCTTAGAATATAGTTTCCCATTCAATTTGAATCACATCAATTAGGTACCATATGAAAAAGTTATTCTTGAAATACTAATTGTTTCTTGAAAAATCTGCATGGTGACAATTCTAGGTATTGACTGTTCATTGGCATATTTGACATACCAAATCATCTTCTGTTCAAAACCTGTTTATATGGGAGATATATATTCAACTATATCTTAAGAAACAATTTTAATCATCCCATTTGGAGGTGAAATGAAAAATTTATGCCACATTTAGTAACTGCATGTCTTCAAAAGAACATAGTAAAGCTCTGCCTCTTAGGTCTGTTCATCACCAATTTTGTGATATCAAGCCTAAGAATTTTCAAAACCTGTTTCTATTGGAAAGATAAAAATCAATCTACTTTAATCTCCGAGTGGAATAAAATTGATCCGATCCTTATTGAAGAAGTTACACTTCAAATAGTCACTATTGGTCTAGTTAAAAATTAACAAGCAACTCTATCAAACATGACTCTCCTTATAGTTTTTACCATATCATTTTAAACCATTTTGAAAACTTATTTATACTGGAGGTAGCCATATGAATTCACTTCAACTTGGCTTTGGAATCACTCTAATTGGATATAAAACGAGATTTAGGCTGGCTACCTTTCCTCAAGGGGTAAATAAATGCATTTTGTTTGTATATCATATTTGGACTTGTTTTCTAAGAAATGCTTGTAATGATTTACATATTTAGTGGAAGAAGAGAGACTATACACCTCTCTTCCTCTATCATCTAATATTATATTGTAGGCAAGTGCTATGTGTTTGCAAGTCCCCAGAAAATTTGAGAGGTCAATCTCATAGATGAAAGATTTTCAAAATCAATTTTTAAAAATTCATATCAACGAATATGAAATGAAAGTATTCAAGCGAATTTGAAGTGGGAATTCACCTAATATTGAGTTCATCCAATGAAATTAAAATTGTGAAGCTTTTCTTTAGTTATTGAGCAACAACACCAACAAACCCTACAACATGATCGAGATCGAGGCAAAAAGACATGAAGCTAATCATCAGAAGAAGAAGTCAAGTTTTTTTACCATGAAGAGTCACATCCATTGCCAAAGAAGTCTTTCATTAGCCATATTGGTCATGATTTCATCCATCATCCATATTGTATGTTAAGCTGTGCAATCATGCACATTAAAGTCCAGACTTATTATTTATCCATTTATTACTAAATCATGACTTCAATGCAACATATTTTCATAAGATTTTCATACTTCCCTACTCCATTACACCTCACCTCCATCTAGAATAGGAAAAAAAAAATAATAAATAAATAAATATAATAATAAAATAATAATAAATAATAATAATATAATAAATAAAAAGGAGGAAGAAGAAGAAGAAGTAAAAGAATTAGAAAAAGATCAAAGATAATAAAGGAGTTTGGTTGTGAAAATCCAAGAAACTAGCACAGCACAAACTCGAATTCTATCAAAAAACCAACTTGTTTGGCCAATATGAATTCTCTATTTTGTTTTACCATTTCTTCAGTTTGATTTTGCAAGAATCGTCCTCTAGAATAAGCAAGAATTGGGGACAAGTCTTAGAATAAGCAAAGGGGGAGGATTCATAATAAAACTATGCAGAGCAGTTGTATTGAAGAGACCTGAATTACATGACAAAGGGGACCTGAAACATCATTTACAAATTGCAAAAGGGGCCTGAACAACATCAACATTTGAAGATCATGAATCAATATCAGATGTGAAAACATGAAAGCAAAAATAAGTCTCTACATTTCATCAGAATCTATCTTGGAAGAACCATCATCATGAGTCAAAAATGAACTAGCAAAGGACATCATCGGTTAGCATTGACATCAAGCTATTATGGAAGTATAAGTACAGTAAGTGTAGAAATTTCTCTTAGAACCTTTGATTTAAAAAAGAATATTTCTAGTAGTTGTTAAAACTAATTTAACTTGATATGCATTCTATTACATTATCATTTTACATTCCATATTTATCCTACTCCATTATCTACATTTCACTACCTTCATTATTCTACGACTATATTCCTATTCCTATTCATTTCCATATCCATTTAACTATCATTCCATATACCATATTTCATTTTATATTCCATGTACCATATCACATCAACCCTAATTTTCTTAAATATAAAGATAAAAAATGAAAGGCTCAAATATCAAATTATTTTGACCTACAAAAAGAAAGAAAAATGTTAGTTTCATGATAAACATTTAATTTTAAAATATGACCATTCTTTGGTCATTTTTAAAATTAAAATAAACAAAGGTCAAAACCTAAGCTAAATATTTGAGAATGCAATCATATATAAGCTAAGGTATATGAGGAGAGATGTAATTATGAAACAAACAAAATGGACGAACCTAAGTTATAATCATGATGCAAAATGAATTCAAATGCAATAGGGATAATGAAAATGATGAAACATGCATATTACTAAAGGTATAATGATAAATGCAAAAGGCTCCATTTCAAATCGAATTTTTTTCGAAAGACATACAATGAAAATTCGATGGTATGGTGGTATCCTGTTTGGGCACCATGGAGCAAGGCACACAGAATAGTTAGAGGGATTAATATCGGTCAGAGGTTGGCACATCAAACATCAAAACGGTCAAATTCATTTGAATATAGAGACAAGCCTTGTGCAATTAGCAGTGAAAGCCTCCGCCATTCTTTAAACCATAGACCTTAGAAAAATTGAGTTTTCTTCCACCATTAGAACTAGATTTAAGCTCATAAAGAAGGGGAGAATGCATTGAAGTCATATGCACACATATAGCACCCTGGTAGAAGGAGAAACAAGCAAAATGAACGTAAAAATTGAAGGAAGGGTTGCATAAGAACAGAGAGCTTGAACAGAGAGGAAACTGCAAAATAAATAGGGGAGGAGATCAAAGGAGTTTGTGGAGAAATAAGGTGGTTAGATGTAAGATTTAACGTTGAGTTGAATCCCACAGATTGTGTAGGAAAATCAGGTAAGGACCAATTATAGATTTTGTTGAGTTTTGAATGAATTTAGAAGATAATTGAACTCATAATTATTTTAAAGAGGTGTCACAAACCGGGTCTCTATCATTAATGGATAATGTTGCCACCTCCAAAGTCGAAATTGCACGTCCATTCAAACAATTCCACTACCTGTGAGAAGAATGAATCCTTGGCAACGGTTCAACAGGAGCCTTAATTGCATTGTTGTTGTGTCAACACAGGATTAACGCAAGTCATCACAAGATCACTCAAAGATTCAATTTTTCATTAATTCGAAATCTCTCCATGCATGAAACAATTGATATATTGTTATACATAGTAACATGATTTCCATGCACCATGAGCACGTTTTTATAAAAAAAATAATGCATAGTGGAGGATTTTCAAAAGAAATAGAGCATGAATTCATGAACTGAGAGTTCTTTCAGGTTTACATTTAAGAAATTGATTATTACATATTCGAATAATTATTATTATTTTCAATCATCCTCTGAAGAAGATGAGATGCCTGAGAATAGAAGCCAACAACATGAGCCTTTTGACGGATGGAGACACCAAGCATCCGAATTTTATACGATGCCACATGCTGCCACCAGTAAATTTTGAAATGCCATTGAAATTGTTTTTTTTAACACAGTAAAACAACCATCCACCAGAAATTTCAACAAGTTTTCTTGCAGTTAATCAAATATTAGAAAAAAATATTAGAGCAGCAGACTCCTTTTTTTAGCAAAAGAGAGAAGACTGATTTCAAGACAAAGAAGGTAATAAAATTTCTCTTCATTCCTAGAATTTTCAATTTGATATCAATTTCTGAAGAGACATAAAGGTTAATTGTTCGTTTCTCCAGCATTCAATTTCTAAAGAGACAGTCTTTGGTAATATCGCCTGTAGAATGATGTAAGTGCCTGGATTCAATTATGAATAGATATATGGTGGTGATAATTAGTAAAAACTGGAAGCAGTTGTTTAGAAATTTCCAAATTTCATTTTCAGAATTCGATTTCATCTCCAAGAATTCGATTTCATTTTTAGAATTGAGGGGTAGTGATCAAGAGGTCATTTTCTGAAGGAAGAGACAGGGTGTTTTCTAGAGCATTACTAGAGGTTTTTTTTTTTTTTTTTTTTTTTTTTTTCTAGTCATCAAAACAGAGCTTTTGATTCACAAGCAACAAAAACAAAAGTAAAATTTCATAATCAAAATGTCCAGTTTTGAATTTCAAAATTTTTAAGAAGTCACTATTTTTCGTTGTCTTTTATGAGAAAAGGAAAATGAAATTTGAAAAACAAAAACATGGGTTTTCTTCAGAATGAGGCCAGTCAGGCTTTAGAAGGACATTTTTCTCAAATTCATTTCTATTTGGGATATTTTTATGGTTCTTTCGACCCCTATTTTGTAGATTACATCGGTAAAACAATGGTTAAATTGAAAGTGAATGCCTAATCATAAAAAGGATTGGCACAAGTTATCTTATAAAGGAATTATATAAGGAAAAAAACCCCTTCACAACTGAAAGAAGCTTTGATTTGATCGATTCATGTTTTCGTTGTGACTATGTGACATTGCAAGGTTGGCTTCTTTTAGTGAGACGTGAAGGAAAATGGATATTGGCTCCTTTAAGTAAAGTTGTTGATATTGCTAATTTGAAAGAGACATGAATGTTGTGTCACAATGTACTGCAAAATTCAAGTTTTATTCATTGTCTTCTCTGAAGCTGCTCATCCAAAATGTTTTATTGATGTTATTTCTAGTGTTTTATCATGAGAGGAAGAATAATGTAAAGTTGTTGTATTTGTGTGTTGGTGGTGAAACCTCATCACACATCAGAGACATTTTTCTTCTTATCACTCTAGAATACATAGCCCAAGCCCAAAAAAATTTCCACTGGTAGGTAAAGAATATTACAAGGAGAAACACTTCAAAGAGAAATGATGAAATTTCTTTTTATAAAAATAGAGGAAATGAAAGGAGAAAAAGTAAAGAATGCCATCTACAAGGAAGGAGAAAAGGTACATGAAGGCATAGATATCCTTTTACAGGTAGCTCGAGAGAAAGCTTCATCTTGAAGGGTCAGAGCCATAGGTATATCAGCAGGCCAGTCAACATATAGAAGCAAAAGGTCAAGGAGACAGACGCAAGCATGACGACATGCTTGAGAGTAAGCAAGGGGAAGATTTTGGCCCTCGCTTTTGATCAATTTTTTCTTATTAAAATCCACCTAATTTCCATCATTTTCCACCATATACCATCCATATACACCTTATATTGACCTTATTATGCATATTCAAGCAAATAAATTATGTTTTTCAATTTTTAGATATTTTTGCAAAAATTGGGTTTTAAGAGTATTTTTTTATAGAATCAGAAATTCCCATAATGGCTATGTGGATGAAATATTTGTAGGAAAATTGGGCCCAAGCTAGATACATGAATGGAAAGCATGGAAACTAGGACTGAACTAATTCCAATTGTTTCAGTCAAAACAAGCTAAATTAGGCCCAGTCAAGGTTGGTCAAACATGACTAGTCATCTAGAAAATCCCCAGGAAATAGGGCAGTTTTATGATTTCATGGGA
The DNA here is from genome assembly GCA_000404065.3 of Pinus taeda. Lineage (NCBI taxonomy): Eukaryota > Viridiplantae > Streptophyta > Pinopsida > Pinales > Pinaceae > Pinus > Pinus taeda. Next base: position 3,709 of record APFE030644476.1, on the reverse strand, counting down.
TTTTTCATTTTTTTAGTGATAAATTCGATGGATTCAACTTCAATAGGTGGATATGGATAAATATAGTTGTTAGAGATACTTTAAATAAGTTTGTTTCATTATCTTCTATTTAAGCCAAAACTTTGAAGGCTTATGGAATGGAGAATTTATGTAGAATTTATGTAATTTGACTTTAAGACTCTTTGAAGACTGAAAGATAATTGAAGAATCTGTCTCAATTCAATTTTCTATTCATGCTTGATTGATTTACTGAAGTTGTTGTAACTAAGATTTCTTCAAGTGTGTAAGGCAAGGGTGGAGGGCCCCCACACCAAGCTAAGTGCACTTCTTGGTTAAATTTTCATAGTTTTCATAAATTAGTTCTTGTTTAAAATGTATTAAGATGTGTGATGATTGTTGAATGAATATTGGTTTAATTCTAATCTACATATGAAGGGACACACATGAGTTTAAGTTAAATTCCCCTTCTATTTGATCTTGAACTAAAACTGAATTTCGTTCTCCTTTTCTTATTTGAAGTTATGTCGGCATTTCTGAAGATTATGATAGTAGAATTGTAAATAAGGACAATCTGGTCCTCCTTGGTTAGGAGCCTCTTCTTTTACATCTTCTACATCATAAACCATTGTTAATAAGTGATTTGGATTTATCTTCATGAAAATAGTATTGTAGGGAAGGACAACCTGGTTCTCCTAACTCAGGAGCCTCATCCCTCACATATTGCATAAATTAATTAGAAATTGTTAAAATAGGTTTATATTTGTAATATGTACTTCCTTAATTCTTCAAATTTTATCTTCTAAGCTTGGCTACATCTGATATCCATACACTGTGGACTTGCCTCCAAGTTTTACAAACCCAGATTGATAATTAAATACTTGTGTTAATTTGTGTTAATAAATAGCTCAACAAGGACCAATTCATACTAGATCCCATCCATAGTGGGAGAAGATCCACAAGTAGAAGCATCCTCAAAAGGACAATTGAGAAGTGATCCACAAGTAGCAATAGCCCAAGAAGAGTAGTGAAAAGTTATTGGATGAGCAAAAATTTGGAGATAGCCTCTTTTACATTGATGTCAAAGGGGGAGAGATAACATACATTAACTAGAAGCATGAGAAAGAAGGAAACCATTGGACCGACAACCTGATAGGGAGAGTTCAACCCATTGCCATTAATGACTATCAATGTCTCGTGATGTTGCCATTAATGACAAAGGGATAGATTGTTGATTAGTTTGTTGTCATTGTTGACAACTAAGGTTGTTAGCTAATGTGTTATCATTGATGATGGAAAAGGATGAATGGAAGACTTAAGAGGGAAAATGTTAATATTTCAAGACATCTTATTACACATAACTGTAATTAGGCATATAGAGTTTCTCTTCTAGATGTCGCTTCTATCATTCTACTAGTCAAATTTTGGTTGACTTTATGTGGAGGAATGCGACCTAGAAGAATAAATGTGATGTTGCAATCATATCATCTTTTATTAAGGCTTGTGGGTTACTTCGTTTCTTTGGAGTAGAGAAAAAATGATCTTTGTCATATCTCCTTCAAATGATTGACATATACATGAGAAGTAGAAATCATTATGATGGTGAGAGTTAAAGTTGTGATATGAAACTATGATCAATCCATGTGTTGGTTTCATCGATGCTTCAATTATCATGGTAAATACCCATGGTAAAGTAATGAGAGATTTAACTCCTATCTATCTTATACACATTATATGAGATTCATCATCATGTAAATGTAATTGTTGTGTGATTGTTAATTAGTTGGATTGAGAGATTTAGTCTAACTAATATAGCTCCTACTTTGGTATTTGGTATTGTATCGTTAATATAGAATTTCTATCTTAAACTAATACTTATTGTATTTACGTGTGATGTTTAATAACACTCAGTGAATTTTTTTAGTATGCCATTAATTTTTTGATATATCTTCTTGCAGACGATTAAATTAGATGTTGATGTTTAGAGTAATTTCTAGGGATATATTTTTTTTATTTAAGATTGAATCATAAAATTTATAAAGACTAAACCTCCTCACCTAATTATTAAACCATATCCCAACTATTCAAACATCTCTCCTTTAGTGAGTGTCATGCGGAAAGAGTTATTTTTGTGGACAAACCTAACCTCCCTAGGAGTCTAAGACTCTCTAGTGACAAAAAAACCAAACAAGAGCAATCCTTCTCTAAACATACATTATTCTATGAGATCAAGTATTTTCCGATCTTACTTTAGGTCCAACGCTTGTTGTAGCAGTCCAGCCTTGCTGATCCAGATGAGCTCCTCCTTCACTTTAAGACCTGCATACACTAACAAAGCAAACGATTACATCACACCTGAATATTTCATAAAACAAAGCATATTCATCACATAGACCAAGGAGTACATGAAATAATTCATTAACAACAAATCATTGAGAAGAATGGACTTATTTGTGTTAAGTAAACAAAAAAGGAACCATTACAACCTGAGCCTTGGTGTTGTGCAAGCTCCTCCCAGGGTCCAACAAGAGATTTCCTCTACTTTGACAAGCTCACCCACTCCCAATATGGCAACAAGAAATGATAGTGATCTCTCCTCACAAGTCAACAATGAAAGTCCTAATTCCAGCAGCATTTACCCTTTGGAATGTTTAGCTTTCAACCTCCCCTCCTCTGGCCCAATGCCTGTATTTATAGTATTCTAGGGGAAGTTATTCAGTTCCAACATCAATGGGATACTCCCTCTTTTGGATGGGGTAGCTCCTCTCTTGATGGGATAAGTTCCTCTATCATAGGGATTCATGAACCATCTGGAGGCGCTCAATACACGTCAAACACTCTTCTAGAAGGCTCTAGAAGTGACCACAAGTAACTTTTTAAAGATGAAACTCGCGCCTTTTGACCTTTACAGGGGTACGCACCCATCCTTTGGCTTACAGAGCGTACAAGTACGCAGGTACAGTGTGTTTGGAGTGAGTACACGCAGGCAAGGTAGAGAGAACCTGCGTACCCAGAGATAAACATGTTTTTAAGTGACTTTCTCTCTTTTTGAAGTTTGACATGAAGAGCAGAGGTACGAGGCTTGACAAGGAGGATAATATGGACTATTGATGGAGCCATATTAACTGCAGATAGTCATGGTGACAAATTTCAGTGTAACAGATTGCCCCCTAAAGTGCGAAGCCTGTAATAGATAAGGGTGTTATATCATATAGGAAGGGTGAAGTACTTTATCATTTCGAGGATCATCTTGTGGAGAGCCCGGTCAGAACCTGAAATTTTCAACACAAAATACATGTATGAGATCATATCATCGCTGAGGTAGGCATTCCCATACTCAGATCAAAACTTTAACTATTGGACTAACTACTCTGATACAGGAATGATTTTATAATACATTACAATCATAGACTCGTGTAGACACAGTATGGGCGCAGCCATCTGTTTATGATTGGTCTACAACATAATGAATACAAAACTCCTCGCAGCCAGGATGGTGGAAACTAGATCCAGGGTCTTCATCTCTACTTCCCGAATTGGTACGATTCTAGCCATGTGAATAAATGAGTCGATGTCGAAAATGGTAGAAACCACTGATTACCAGTCAATGATGTAAACTGTTAACAAGCGTGAGAGAGACCACCAGTAATGTCAATGGTTCTCAAAGTACCCAGCACAATCCATGAGATGTGAATGAATGAGTCGATGTCGA
>APFE030644468.1:0-13200 GCA_000404065.3 Pinus taeda | reverse complement strand
TGCCCAATTCCATATGTGAGCCCGCCTTTGATAAGGAGTCTTCTTCCATGTTCCTTCTCTAGAAATATGGCAAATAGATATATGATCAAAAGATTGCTTCAAAAGGAAGACCTCGTCTAAAATGGGAGCCAGTGTCTGCATGTGACATCTCTGAATGTTATTAAACCAATTTATAATGATCACATAATCACCAAAGATCTGTAAATTACCACAATATTTCTCAAGAGAAAATAGAAGAAGAAGTTCCATGTTGAGTAGTTCTACATAATTATTAGTGCCTCTGCCAAGACCCCTTTGAATACTGAAAGAGTGATTTTCTTGGAGGAAAATAATAGACCCTCCACCACATACTCCTTCAGTCATAAATGCCCCATTAAAATATGCCCATGGGATAGTTCTATCTATTTCTTCATTAGCCATAGTATGAGTAGTATGAGCAAGATTCAAAACTACAAGGAGATAATATATGTCCAAGACATTTGCTTCCATGAAGTTGAGAGATGCAGACTTATCCTAGAAAATTCTAGTGTTACAAGACAACCATATAGCCCATTTAATAAGAAGAAGAATTATATGGATCTGTTTCAAAGAGGCCATATCCCATCATGACTTCTAGGCTTCACTGAAGTTTTCCCCTTGCTAGGTGATGGCATATCCTAATTTGTTCTTGGAAATAGACCAAACTACCAAAGAGAAAGGACATAGGAGGAATAAATGTTTCACCAGTTCCTTTACATTCTTATAAAGAATGCACCAGCTAGGACCTTCCAAACTATTTTTTTTTTAGATTATCCATGATGGGAACATTATTATTTAGTAGAAACGATTGAAAAAGATGAGCTTTGGCAAAATAAAATAGCTTCCAAAGCTTCTTCCACCACCAAGACATGATATTAAGTTTCTTATCTTCAATGATGAACATGTAGCTAGTTTTGGGCATGTATTCCCCTAACAGTGAGTGAACACAGACAAGGGAATCCTCCCTATCTTGTAACAAAACATGTGTTTTGTTTAGTACATTGATATAATTGTTTCATTTAATGGTGAAGTTTCCATGAATATTTAGCTACTGAGAATTTTTCCAACATTGTGCCCAAATAGAAGTATGATTGTTATCATCCACCTGATGGAAAACAAATATATCGTTTGTGTTATCAGCTTGTTTTTCCCCAGAGGGTTAGTACTTTTGAGACATTTGTTTGAGCCTTGACCCTTTTTGACCTATTTTTCTCCACAACCACATGGACCTAGTGTTAGACATGGAAACTATAATCCTTGAGTCGCATGGAATACCTTCCTTCCTAGTTCCCATAACCGGAATTTCTTAGTTTTTTCCATGTGGCCATGGCTTTTGTTCTAGAGACTTATGTTTACTAGGAGATCAATTCGGATCCTCATACTATCATATATATTCAAGTTGGATTGGGTGCATTATTGGAGAATATTCTTAACTTCTCTTTGCCCTAAGCATTTGCATTCATCCTCCTTGGAGACTCTCTGTCTCTTTAGATAATGGTCTATCCTAGAGGGTCAGGATAGAGTTATAGGGAGAGTTATATATTTAAATTTTCATTTTGATTCCAAGATTGTGATTCACTTTTTCTTAAGGTCATATTTCTCGAAGAGTGGGGGACTCTGGCAAAATCTGGAGAGGAGATACTATGTGTGAAGGTATACATGTATTATTCCATTTCATGATCAATGAAAGTGAATATTCCCTTCTTTTGTCTAAATTTATGATTAATTGTTCATGTTTATGCTTGTTTATCTAAATTCACAATCCTTTGCAGAAGGCCATTTGTGATCTTTATTTGGTGGTTCTTGTGTGCAAGTTCTAGATTTGTTTTAGAGGTCAATATCTCCTAGTTGGAGAAAGGAATATCTACATCAAACCCAACACTCTTAACCAATCTAGGAGGATCATAGATTTTAACTCAAATCCTAGCTAAGGATTTCATGCATGAATGATTGTTTGGATCATATGGTTTTGGATATATTTGTTTGCTCAATTTTAGTGATATATTATGTTGTCTAGTAGTATTGTTGGGGCCATAAGACTACTAAGCAATAGCTCCTAGTGGTTGTGTGTAATTTACCACAATAATTTTCATGTAGAAAATTGTCCAACATGGGAAACAGGTGAAAGTGCTCCCCACTTCCGACCTAGGTGTCCATACCAATTTTCACCATCTCCCCAGTTCCTATTTTCCATGCCAATTTAGATTCAATGTGAGAGAACGCTGACATATTTTCTTTCCACGTTACCAAGGAATTTGGTATTTTCTATATACCAATGTTTTCCAAATAATATGGGTTGAAGTCAATATTCAACATGTTTTTACAGCTAAGGATTTAACAAAGGAATGGAGGTTTTTCAATCCCCAACCCTGCACTCTTTCAAAAGAGTAATTTTATCCCATCTCACCCAAGGAAAAACATGCCCTTCTTTATACCACAACCATAAGAAATGATAACAAATGTTTCAAATTGTATTTAGTTTTCCTTTTCAGAATCGATGACAAAGACATCCAAAAAACTAGAATTTCTTCTAAGAAAATGTTTATAAGGAATATCCTTCCCACTCTTGATAACCATCACAAACTCAAAACCTTCAATATATTTTTTATATTGAAGATAACCATATAATTTTTTTATATTCATTTGGATTGATATGGAACCCCAAATACTCGAGACCAACATCAAAATTGTGATATTGATATGGAAGGATGTTTTAGGAATTTATAAGTTCATCTCTGGAGGAAAGAGAAGATTTAAACTTTAAATTGCATACCTATAGATTTTTGGAATAGCTTCAAAACCACTTTGATAGTAGTTAGGTCAAGCCTAGATCCATCGAAAAATAATAAGATGTCTCCCACAAGGAGCAAGTGAGTCATTTTCATATCCTCCGCCACCCGAGCACCTCTCAGTACTCCCCTCCTTTTTTCATCTGATGTAAGCCTCCTAATGCTTTCCACAATCAACATAAACAATAAGGTAGATAAGGAACAACCTTGTTTGAGTCCCCTCTGGGCGTAAAATAAAGGTGAATCTAATCCATTGATAAGGACAACAAAAGACACATTGGATATGCAACTCATAACCCAGTTAATGAAGGGGACTTCAAAGCCTAAATGAGTAAGCAACAGGAAGAGATATATCCAAATTACTCTATCATAATCCTTTATAAGATCAATTTTGATCACTAATCCCTTGTATTTCTTTATCCTTAAGTTACACAACCCTTCCTAAGTTGCACCAATAACATAATGAATCTATCGACCTTCAAAAAAATAAAATTGTTTTTTTGATACATTCCAGGAGAGAGCCGATTTCATCTGTTGGAAATAATTTAAGCAATGATTTTGGAGACACAATTACAAAGAAAAATAGGTTGAAAATCATCAAAATATTATGGATTTTTTCCTTTAGGCATAAGGGCAATGGAGATCGAGTTCAAAGAGTCAACCATTTGAATTGAGACATGAAAATACTCAACTAACTGTAAGATATTAATACAAAATATATCATAAATCCCAAGAAAAATTCCCCAGTTCATCCATCAAGACCATGACTTTTTTCCTTTTGAAAACTATGCAGCAACCTTTGCAACTCCTCTTCTGACACTGGTTCCATAAGGTTATGGTTATCTTCCTGTTACTCAGTAAAATGTCACTGTCACCCTGTCAGTCTCCCTACTGTCATAAAATCAAATCCATCATGCTCATCCTCTCTGAAATGGCCAAAAAACCCTCTTTTCCTAAGTTTATTGGATCATCGTGACTGTTATTAAAATAACCGCGCTGATGGGCGGATGACAGTGTGACTAGTGCGCTACCAGCACGGAAGCACACGGGTTTTCCACGTTGGTCGAATTTCATAAACAGCGCACCCTCCACTTGCATTATATCGCGCTGACCAGACCTCTTCTGTAATTGAGATGCGATGTCAGCGCGCCAGCCCAGTTTTGCACCCGCGCTGATCTTGTTTGGGTGAGTTTGTTCTAACAGCCAGCCTTCCAGATGACTCCAGACTTGGTTGTTAGCTTTGTAAAGGTCGCCATCCTTTCTTTGGCATGTCTGTTCGCCTGGTCACCCACTTTTCTTGGGGGAAAGCTCATCCTTTCACTATTCATGGAGAATCCTTCTCCTATATAAGCCTCCACCATTTCCATGAGCAGCTAGTTTGGAACATATAGACTTTGACATAGAGGAATTCATAGTGCATTAGTGCTGCTCTTTGTAGGCATTTGGTGTGTTGTGTGAGGATTGCTTTAGAGCTTAAGGAAGGTTATGAGTTTGTTTCCTTGTGTGAGAGAGAGACCTCTTTGACTTGGGAGATCTACCTTCAAAGGTGAATGCTGATGAGACATGCTGGCTGGAACCTCTAGAGAAGGACTCAACGTCAGAACTTTGGTTGTACCTTACTCTATTTCTGATTAATAAAAGATAGATGACTACTGTTATGGTTCCATTCTCATTTGTCTTATGAATGATTAATGTAAATTACATCCTTTATGACTGATGTATAGTTGCTTTTAGTAGATTTTACGCTTGTGTTTGTCTTCTCTTTGCTTGTGTAGGTGTCCGCCCACGAGGATAGTGGAGGATTGTGATCGGCTGGAGCGAAGGAGCGAGAGTGGCATCTCTTCGTCAAACATAGCGCTGGAATCCAAGTAGGTTTTCTTTACCCACTTGTTAATTGCAACTAGGAACTTGCAGAGTAGCATTGATTGATTGTTGCTAGACCCCTTTGGGGCTAGTAGGGATCGCCTCTATCCGTAGAGGGGATTTACCTCTCCAACAATTTGGCGACTCCACTGGGGAGGCTTGCTTGTCTCTTTGTGGTTCATCCTTGTTTTTGGATTTGATTATTGCTTTCCTGTCAAGGATTGGGGATCAGTTTGCTGTTGTTGATTTCCTAGTTCATCCTGGGAACTGCTTTAATTGTCTTAGAAGCCTGTTGCCTTGGTTTGGGGATTTTTGGTTCGTTTTTGCTTGTTTTTTAGCCTCAGTGTGTTTTATTTCAGAACAGTTGCGCTGACATCGCACATTTGTTTCTTTGCTTTTCCTGTCATCGCGCTTATACATTTAACAGTCACGCTGACCTTGTTTTTGGGCCAGCGCCCTTTATCCGTGTCCTTCCGCGCTGACAGCGCAAAGTTGCTACAGGCGTTGTCTTGTCATCGCTTTGTTGCTGAGGGGTCACCCGCGCTGATCCTGTAAAATTATTTTTTGACCAAATTTGCCTCCTGAACCTCTTGGTTTGGTTGTCCCCTGCTCTTTCCACTTGCTTTGTGACTTGTTTTATTTTGTCTAAGTTGTGACACGCTTGCTTGCAAAGCCTTGTTCCGCGAGGGTTCGTTTTTTGCTTGTTTTCGGTTTTTGCAAAGCCTTCCTTTTCGCTTTTGTTACTTGGTTCGCATCTTGCCTTAACTTTTACGATTGCTGGAGTGTGTTGAATCGTTGCTTGTCTGGTTTTGAACTCTTATCCTCTGGGTGTTCGCTTTTCTCCATTTATTTCGCACTTAAACCCTAGGGCATCTAGTGGCCGTGTGTGTCAAGCCTCCCGTTTGGGATCTTGTGTTCTTGTTTGACCAGCGACTTCGGATTTGTTTTCACATTCGTTTGGTGATTGTTGAAAGTGTTTGATTGTGTTCCAAGTGATTTGCCTTCCTCCTTTGAATTCCTTGTCGTCTTGTTGAGCTTAGATTACATAGCTCATAAGCCGTTGTTTTCCTTTGATTTGGGAAATTGGTTTTTAGTGACTTGGGAATTGTCTTGTGTTTGCATTGAGTGATTTTAGTTCTTTCACTTAGTGTTGCTATCTCTCTAATTCATTTTAAAAGCACTTTTATGCCGTTGAAAAGAGAAGCAAACTAGTGTCTTTTGCATTTAATAGTTGAAAGGAAAAGGACATTTCGTTGTTTTGTTCTTTCAAAAGAAAAGTTTCATTTCCTTGCTGTTAGTTGCATTAGGTTGTGTGATTGTTTGAGTTCGTTTTTTTTTATTGAAAGATTCCTAACCTTCTCTTAGTTAGAATTCATTGAACAAAATGATGTTCTTTGGCATATAGTTGCATTTAAGTATTTTTGAGAGATCTTACGGTAGGGCCTGAAACCAAAACTTAATTCAAGATCAACCGTAAAATAAACCAAATTTATCTAAAAACGCATTGGAACTTAATGCAAATATCTAGAGGTCTAGGCTAGAGACGTGTTCCGGGGTCTTTAAACCTAGTAGCTTACCGTTGAGTGGTTGGGTGATTTCTCCACGGTGAAACGATAAGTGCTAGTACGGATTGGGCTCCCACGTACCGTCGTGTATATATGGGGAGACTCCATTAGGCTTGCATCCTTTATCCATAGGAAGCTGAGTCTGCCGCCTCGTGAACCGTAACGCACCAAACACAGCATTCGGGAAGATTGATTGCAGTATGTAAAGTCCTTGGTTCTCATATGATTGCCAAGGTGTATAAAGCAGTTTTACGGGTTGCTTGGTAAACCTTTTGCTTAGAATCTCCAGAGCAGTCACTTTTGATCCTTTTCAGACTCTCTAAAAATAAAAGGTGTAAGTGAGCGTCTTGTCACTTCGTGCTCATTAAACATTCGAAGTAGATAGAGTCGTCTTTTCGTCCTTTTCTCGACTCTCGAAACATGAAAAGGTCAAGTTCAGTTCCTGTGTCTTAAAAATTCATTTGGCCACGATAACATTACCCGGTTAGATCTTGTGTGCGTTTAGTTTTGAGTAGGTTTTATCGTTAGTTTCCTTAGGGTCTTTGTTTGGTCATCCTGGCGGATCCATCAACTCCGTCTTCGATCCCAAGTGACGAAGGGTCCCCATCTTCTGTTGCCCCTGAAACTCCGGTCTGTGATGCTCTTCCCATTGTTCTGAGCATCCAACCATTGAATTCTAGAGCTCCAGAGGACGATTTTTACGAGTTCTTTTACAACCCTATTTGGGAGCCCTCTGACGAGGATTATCCTTCCACTCCTGTCGGTGCCCCATCTCCGATGGCTTCCTCCGATATGGGCGACGCTTCTCCAGTGTCTAGTGGCCTGTCCGTTATGTCGAGTATAGATACTCCCATTCTGGCAACATCCCCCATCATCTCTATGCCCTACACCGTTACGTCTTTGGGTGTCACGGTGCCGGCGCGCTACAGATCTTTGAGGGATGCTATGAACTCGGCAGCTTTCTCTTCCGTTTGGGATCAAAACATCGTCCCTACCATAGGACCATTTGTTTCCCAAGTCTGTCATATTGTTGTTACAGCAGTTCCATCCAACCCGATCGTTTGTGTTGCGGCTTCAACTCTTGTTGTTGGTATGGTCACAGCGTCATCAGCTGTCACTTCTGTCGTAGGCCCATCTCGAGGTCCAATGCAGAGTGGTCAACTGTCACCTTCTTTTAGAGTTGTGCACCCCGCAAGTGGTGCTCCTCCTGCTTCCGATTATATGACGGAAGAGGAGGCCTATTTTGAATACTTGCGTAATGTCCAGGACCCAGATGGCCAAGGCCCGTACTATGATGCTGAAAATCATTATTTGTACACCTCCTTGCCTCAAATTCCTTATGATGAGATTTTTGTTCCGTTGAACGTGGATTGGGGCACCACCGGATATGGTGGCGGCTAGTACCATCTGGGACAAGGACAGCAAGGACCACCCTACCAGGGTCAACAGCCCTACGTGCAGCCTAATCATGGGCAGTAGTATGCTGGTCAAAATTACCTAGGTCATCAGGGAGGCCCACAAGGACAACCCAATCAGGGACAACCTTTGGTCTCTAGTGGTCCGGCGTTTACATATCTTGGGCAACCTTCAGGAAACCCGGGACAACCCAACACCCAATAAGGTAAACCAGGTACCCAACAAGGCTACCCTTCGGGGCAACCTTACAGGAACCAGGGACAACCCTATGGGCAACAAGGTCAACCCGTAAACCAGCAAGGTAACCCTTCTGGGCAAGGGGGCTAGCCTTATGTTCAGCAAGGCTGGCCTACCGCTCAGCAACCATCTGGTCAACAAGGACAAACCTCAGTGGCGCAAGGGCAACCCCTCACTCAGCAAGCTCGTCCTTCTAGGCGGACAGGGCCGTCTCAAATCCGACCAGGACAACCTTCTGGCCAAATGGCTCATCATGCAGGCGGGTACCAATCCCGACCTCCTCTTTCAGGTGGGTATCAATCCCGGCCTCCGTATTCAGGTGGGTACCAATCCCAACCTCCTTACTCGGGCGGGTACCAATCCCAGCCTCCGTACTCTGGCGGGTACCAGACCCAGCCTCCATATTCAGGTGGGTATCAGGCCCAGCCTCCTTACTCGGGTGGGTACCAATCCCAACCCCAGCATTCAGGTGGGTATCAATTCGATCAAATGCCGCCTGGTTCTCAGGCTCAGTACGGATACCAGCAACCCAAGGGGTAGAATCAATACACCCCGTACCAGAATTACCAACAGCCACAGGGTAATCCTTATCCAAATTATCAACAACCTGCCGGCCAGTATGGTAACCAATGGGGCGCTGGGGGGCAGAATCAGCAACCCGGTTCCGGGAACAACCCCTATGGACAAAATCCTACTGGACAAGGCCCTTACGGACCTGGTCCATCGGGACAAGGACAATGGGGGCAACCAGGAGCTGGATGGAATTCTGGTTCTACCTCGTATCCGGCATAGATGTCGTTCAATCCGCAGGTACCATTTTTAGCCACGTTGGAACTGCCCGATGTGTCGAAGTTAACGAATGATCCCATTCTACACGATCCACAATGGCCACCAGTTCCAACTAAAATACCTAGTGATTGTCCCAAATTTGATGGGAAGGCCAGAGAGGACCTCAGGCTCATGTTGATGACGTAATCACTTATGGTGTTCGTCAAATTCATGGCTCGATGACTCGATCCGACTTCGCCTCTTTCAGAGGACCCTCACTGGTTCAGCAGCTAAATGGTATATCGAATTGGCTCGTGCATCTTTTCATGATTTCAATTCGTTGGCTATGGCAATTTTGAATCACTTTCAGTTACCCATTCGGTATGAGATGGGGACTCACCTCCTTATGTCTCTTAAGCAGGACACTGCTACACATATCTTCGATCATATTCATGAATGGAGAAGGCATCGCAGGTTAATCAAGTTTTGGATACCTGATTTTCTCCTCACCGACTGGTTCACAACCTCCTTTGTCCCCAAGATTGCGCAGGACATTGCTATGGGGGCATGCGTAACTGAAGAGCAAGCGATTGCATGCGCTCAGTACCTAGACTTAGTCTATTCTTAGTCTGGTACTTTGTATGATTATTTTCCAGACGCCCCTAGGCCTGGTACATCTAAGGCTTCGCCCAAACCATCCGTCGATGGAGCCATTGGCTCTGTAAGCCAGGCCTCTAAAAAGTCCTCCAATCCTGGGAAGCAAAAATCGAATGCATCCAGCGAAAGCACTTCCCAGGGTGTTGTAATTTCCGGTAACACTTCCAAGGTCAATGCCGTTCAATCCACCACGGTAGGCAAGGCCTCGAAAGGCAAGAAAAAGGAAAAGGGGAAAGGGAAAAATAAGTCCGATCAACCCAAGCAGGAATCCTCGAAACCTCCTACCGAGGAAGGAGCTAAACGCAAGCCTAAATATCCTTGCCTCATTTGCGAGGAAGACCACTACACTAAAGACTGCCCTAGGCGGTCCGAAGTTAGTCTATTGTTGAAAGGCGCTCAAGGGATCCCTGCTGTTCTAAAAGAACCCTTTCCCTCTCAGCAAACCCAGATGGTAGCTGATCCTTCTTCATCTTCTCCCTTCGGTTCCCAGGTCTTCATGGCTAGAACTATTCCTATTCATGTATCAACTCGAGCTAAGGATTATCCGTCGTCCACTGGGAAGGAGCCAGAGGTTCCCTCAAGCGCTCCTCCATCCAGCTCTGGTCCTCTCCATATTGAGAGACTGAGTGTCGAGACGACAATCCGACCCCCTCCCAAAGCGGTACTCAGGAGGTCTTCTTATAACCCGAATGCTCGTGTTGCCCAGCACTATAGCATCGTGGAGGATTTAGCGTAGGCTCCGTCTGCCATGTCCGCCTTAGAGGTCCTTCAGAGCTGCCCCCCCCAGAGGAAGTCCCTGCTATCGGCCATCAGTGGCATCAACCCAGCAGACTCGCATTTAATCACTTTCGACCTCGAGAGCCATGTTCCTCGACTGCCTCATCAGATAGCTTTCCTCATTCAAGTCATCATCAATTCTAAAACGATCCATCATACAGTCATTGATGAGGGTGCCTCAACCTGCATTATGTCTATCGCATGTTGGAAAGCCATCAGGTCTCCGACGTTGAGTCAGTCCCCGACGACCTTGGAAGCCTTTGACGGGAGAGAATGTTGACCGTATGGTATCCTTCAACGGCTACCGATTACCTTAGAAGGGAAGACTGTAGAAGTTGAAGTTGAGGTTGTAGACGCGAATCTCACCTATAACCTCCTTCTGGGCCGAAGCTGGACGTACTATGTGTGCTGTGGCTTTGCCCCTCTTCCGTGTCATTCATTTCCCCCATCAAGGGAAAATTGTCACGGTCGATCAACTCTCATTTTTCGCTTCCTCTTCTGAGGGAAACGTACCCTTCGTTGAGCATACCTCAGTTCCATATGAAAATGTGGGAGCCGGGCTCTTCAAAGAACCCGCCCTTATGGGTGTTTTTTCCCTCCCACTTCCCAACTTCGCCTCGATCTCTATGATCTCGGTTCATTCTAATCCTTGGATTCTTCCTTCCATCGACCAGATAGAACCTTGGGGCGAGGTGATGCCGTTGAGTCTAGCCGAGCTCAACTACATTGAAATTGTCGCTGCATCGGCCTCTCATGATGAACCCACCGTCACGAGTGGGGTTCTCGACTCAGATGATTTTCCCCCTTGGTTAGGAGAATACACCTCCTCGGATCCATTGAAAGAAATCTTTCCTTCCGATGAGGCTATTATAGAGACCATGTCTCTGGACGAACGTCCGTGGTTTCCACTTCACCACCATTCCTCCTTTCTCCCTACCTTTCAGGAAACTCTCCTTTGTCTTGAGCGGTTTGCTTCATGTCTCCCTTCTCAACCCCTTCAGACGCCCATTCAGATTTATCACACAACGTCCGAAGGAAATTTAAGGAACATCACGCAAACGCAACCAATCGACATCTCTGTCAAGGCAGGGATCGTCGAGAATATTTACATAGGAGTGACCTGCACTCCTGAGGAGATTCAGGTTTATATCGCTCTTTTTCGCGAATTTCGCGATGTCTTTGCATGGTCCTATGAAGAAATGCCCGGTATTGATCCACCTATAGTAGTGCACGAGATACCAACGTATCCCGGGGCCAAACCTGTTCGCCAACGTTTGTGTCCCGTGCACCCCAATAAGGCGGCAACCATCAAAGCAGAGGTTGAAAAGCTTCTTAAGGCGGGATTTATCTATCCCATCCCACTGACAAAATGGGTCTCAAACATCGTCCCTGTCAACAAAAAATAGGGCACCATTCGTGTCTGCGTTGACTACCATGACATTAACAAAGCTTGCCCAAAGGACAACTACCCCACACCATTTATTGATCAACTCATTGATGAGTGTGCGGGTAGCGAGATATACTCTTTTATGGACGGATTTTCTGGTTACAACCAGATCAACATTGCTCCGGCAGATCAACATTGCTCCGGCAGATCAACATAAGACAACCTTTATCTGTCCCTGGGGCACCTTTGCTTATAAAAAGCTCCCCTTCTGCCTCAAAAATGCCGGTGCTACTTTTCAGCGTGCGATGTCGTATGCTTTCCACGATATCAGACACATCGTACAGCTGTATCTGGATGATCTCCCCGCTCACTCAGCTAAACGCACGGACCACCCATCACACCTTCGTGAAATCTTTCTACGTTTTAGACACTATAATATCTGCTTAAATCCGCACAAATGTGTCTTCTGCATGGAATCAGGTCGACTACTCGGGTTTATCGTCTCCTAAGAGGGCATCCGTCTGGATCCCCTTAAAGTCGAGGCAATAGTGAATCTTCCTCCCCCTGCAACTTTGTGGCAATTACAGAGTTTGCAGGGAAAAGCTAATTTTCTAAGACGATTCATACCAAACTATGCCGAAGTGGCAAAGGGTTTTACCCAATTACTGAAGCATGACACCCCATTCCAATGGGATGCCATAGCCGAGGAGTCGTTTGCTCATCTCAAAACCCTCCTGGTTTCCACCCCTTTGTTGCGGCCTCCAAATTACCATCGTGACTATACGCTCTATTTGGCCACTGCCGATGCCACTATCGGCATGGTTTTGGTTCAGGATGACGATGATGGCATCGAGCATGTCATTTATTATCTTAGTCGCAACTTATTAGACACAGAGACTCGATACGCATATGTCGAGAAGTTGGCTCTCGCCGCGGTTTGCGCCATCCAACGATTCCGTCACTACATTCTGTTGCGTACCACTACAGTGATTTCAGATTGTAACCCCATGACTTACATTCTTTCACGACAATTGCTGGGGGGCAAGTACTCAAAGTGGATCATGATCCTCCAAGAGTTCGACTTGGAATTTACTGCGACCAAGTCCAAGAAATCACTTGTTTTTGTTGAACTGTTGTGCTCCTTGCCATCCGCCTCTACTTCCTCGCAGATAGAGGAGTCAATTCCAGATGAAACTCTTTTCCTGATCAGCACCCTCGATCCATGGTATGGGGACATAATTGTCTATTTACAGACGTCCTCCTTCCGCCTCGAAACGTCGAAAGACGCTCGTCGACGGATTCGTCACCAAGCTCAGCCTTATCGCATAGTTGGGGACACCCTGTACCGCCTTGGGGTTGATTCCGTTCTCCATTGATGCCTTACCTTCGAAGAAGCTGAAAGAGTTCTAAATGACTGCCACTCTGGTGCTTGTGGCGGTCACCTGTCTGGATATGCCACCGCACAAAAGATCCTTCGTGTTGGCTGCTTCTGGCCTTCCATCTTCAAAGACTGCATTCTTTCCGTCCGTTCATGTCACGAATGCCAGATATACCAGCGGAAGATGCGTGCGCCTGCTGCCCCGCTGCACCCCGTTGTGACCGTAGGCCCCTTTACTAAATGGGGCATCGATTATGTGACATGTAACCCTCGCTCAGCCGGGGGGCATGGTTACATCATCGTTGCTGTCGATTACTTTACAAAATGGGCCGAGGCGATGCCCAC
>APFE030644452.1:20620-37225 GCA_000404065.3 Pinus taeda | reverse complement strand
GGAAAAATTCAAAATACTTGTTCTAATGTGATTTCATGGCTTTGATACCATGTATAAATTTGTTTGAAATTTCAACTACTCATGAAATTGAATTGAAATAAGGAGACACAAATTCTACTCTACTAATATGCGAAATGGAAATCACAATTTAGAACAACATGCATAAACACGCAACAAGAAAAACCAAAACTACACATTGATTTTGAGGGGAACCCAACTGGGAAAAACCCCTTTATATTAATTCATATAAAAAGAGAAACTATTACAATGACTTGCTTAAACTCTGAAGCACACCCTGCACTGCAATCCTATTCTCCTGCTTCCCGATTTGCTCTGGCCAAAACTTAGCCAATTCAAGCCTAAACCAAGCCCTTATTTCCTTACACAATCCTGGAGGAATTAGACCCTAAAAAATAGGAGAAATTCCCTATTTCCTTGCACAATAGCTTGAGGAATTGATCACATGCTCAGTGATGTTATCACAAAAAAATCACCTAGGCATTTCTAACTAGGTGGATCGAAATACACCATGCAGGATTAATTTTACCATAAAAAATCACTTTCACCATGGGAAATAATTTAGTAAACCATTTTTATTGAATTATTTTTTGATTAAAATTAAAAAACCCCATGAAAATAATTGAATAAATCATTATTTATTTAATTTTCTCTAGGAATAATTATTAAATCATTATTTGATAATTATTCCTTATCACATTTGACTAAATCACCTAGGAATAACTAAATAAATCACTATTTATTTATTATTCCTTAATTCTATTATTGGAATAATTGTTAAATCACTATTTAATAATTATTTCCATTTCACACCATCCTTAATCCTCACGAAATAATTGATAAATCATTTTATTTGTTAATTATTTCTAAATAAATATATTTGACCATTTTGAATATCTTTTCCCTCTCCAAAAAATATAATAAACTATCACTAATGATTATATATTGATTTGGTCAATATTATTTTATTGTTCTCCATTTTTGAGATTAACTCAATACTCTATTATGAATAGGATAGTTTTCCATTCATTCTTCCCCATGATCATTATCATCGTTAACATTATCGTCTCTTTTCACTTGAGCTCCCATTTGAGTTCTCCACATTGTTTTGGTTTTTTCACACATTGAGAGAGAGAATCGATTACTGAAGCATCAAGGATATCAAATGACCCATCCCACAGAGGATTTGCAGACCCTTTTGTAGACCTCCTTCACTAGGTGTTATCAATAAAATATTTATTTATTTTAAAAGTCTTTCTATTTAGATTATTGCTTTGGATATATATATTGTTGTTTTTCTTTTTCGGATCATATATGTTGTTTTGTTGCAGTTATTTCCAAGTTTTATTACAGAACTGAAGCGTAAGAAGCCACAAATTATTGTTAGGGTACACCTTCCAAGAAATTTCACACTAACAATTGAAAAAGAATTGTACACTCAATAGTATACAAATATAAATACAAACATACATTTTCCTCCATGTCAACTAGGCAATTCAAATTCCATTCTTGATTGTGTCTATTTTTAGCTGATGGACTAGTTAATTCAGAGATCGGTGAGTTAAAAATGGTCTTAAGTACTCAACTGACATTCAATTGACTTAACTAGTGACCAGGGATCAGCTAATTGAGTTCAACTAACAATAACTCAACTAAATTGCTAGATATTAGCAATCACTACATGCACAACCCTAGTTCTAGCATATAACTCAAATTTACTAAGTAAACTAGTAGACAAAGCCATGTCACACAAGTTAAATTCCTCCATGTTGTCCTACTGATGTGGAAATTTGATTTACTCAATATGACTAAGGCACAAGTTAAAATTGAACCCTTTTCTTGCGACAATTTCAACACATTGCAATTATTTAATTACGTCAAAATTTCAAGGAAATGAAAAGGGGGTGCCACAAACGCAGAGTTTGGACATTTATTAAAGTAGTTACTGGGGAGGTGATATGTTATAGATATCTAGTTATCCCAAAAAACTTATGAAATGTTTTTTCCAAAAATTTGTATGCCAAATGGTGGAACTCACGTATGAAAAAACCCTAGATCTAGCAAAATGGATGATCTAGAATGTGTTAAGAGCCATAGAACAACACCAGAATATATAAAGTGATGAAGAATGACACTAAATTTTGTCAATACAAAAAGACAAGGCATCCAAAAACCAATTAGAGTTATTTATGAAAAAACCCATATCTGGAATCAATTTAGTTTTAAATCTTATGGATGCCCCGATTTAGGATATCCATAACTTAGGGATGCATTCATATATGTGAATACATTTTGACATATATTTTGGTGAACATATCTAGATGTGGATGCGTTTATAAACACTCACCATAGATATCATTCAAACACTCATTACCCCAAATACATTTTACAACAAGATTTAACAAATAAACCAAAACACATTATTTGCTAATAAAATCAATTCTTTATGGGGTTTTGTGAAAAATCATTTGTATATGAAATAAAGGAATGTTGCACATGATGTAAATATCCTAGATGTCTAGTCATTGGATATATTTTGTCAAGCTAGCTTATACATTATATTCAAATCCAAATCCCTTAAGGAAATATTTGCATGAAAACATTCCAGATCCCAAATAATTTTTCCACTTTTTCTTTCAATTCACATCCAATCATATCATTGAGAATGTCCTTCAAAATCTTCTAGATTCCTATATTCCAAATACATCTTTTGACACATCTGGAAATTTGGATTTTTGAAAATAAGTGCCTTTTACAATTTTCTTGGATCTTAATGTGACTAGTACCAACTTAGAATGGTGAAGGAGAACCCAGAAGTCTAGAGATTTGACTCATTGACTATATTGGAATACACAATCATGTCATGTGAGCCAAACCCATACCTAGTGTCACCTAAGTGTGACATGTAAGCATGCCACATCATCACCAGTAAGTGTGGCTTGTTGTGCTAGCATTTTGATCTAGGATTTTTAGTAAATAATTCTAATTTCTTTTTCTATATGCCTAGTCATCTGCTAGAGCAAGTCTTCATCACTTGATATATTATAATCTATAACTCTTAATAGATTTTAGATCTTCCACTATGTCCACTCTAGGTTCCATCATGCATTGGTTTACGCATATGACATCCAAACTTTCGGAAAAATCCTTTAATAATTTTTTTTTAACATCCAAATATTTAGGTTTCCAGATATTTGGAACATCCCCACTTTCTTACTAACTAGTTTTACAAATATATAGACTCTATTCCATCCAACTTCTGACTTTGATAGATTGTGAAGACACAACCTTTAGTCTGCTAACTAAAACTAAGTTTATCTTATAACTTAATAATAACAAGTAAAAATGACTCATTTATAACACAACAATTATTTGACAATAGCATAAAATTTGATTTACAACATATTAAACATATAAGTAATTTAATCTATAGAAATTTACATAAATAAACTAGAAAATGAAAGGACACTTGATTTGATGGCTTGGTTGAGGTGCTCCTGTTGGGGTTGCTCGACTAAATTTACCACCCTACCAATCACGAATGTCTATTTGACTTCCTAGCCTAGGAAACCTCTGCGATTTCCCTAGCCCTCTGATCCAAAGTCCAACAATGGTTGTAATGTTTCCAAGTTAGACCCAACACTCTCCAATATATCCAGATCTTAGATCTCACACCTTTCTCTGAGTTCTCTCTCTCCTTCTCCCCATTCCACTTAAAAAAATCCTCCAATGTCAAAAATAAAGACCAAGTATTTCCTTCTCCTCTCGTCCTACTTCCCTTTATGTTTCCTCCACTCATCGACCTCAACCTCCTAACATTAATGCCATGAATATGTGCTCATCCTTTTAATCTAATGAACTTGACTTTTCCCCCCATATCTAATCCAAAGAAAATTTGCAAGAAACTGGTCAAACTTGGGAAAAATATTTATATTTAATTCTGAATTAAATTTGGGGAGACAATTTGTCAAACCTTGGGAAATTAAATAATAAATAATGATAAATATTAATATTAGGTCATATCAGTAAAAATGTAGATTCACAAGATTCTAATAAATTTAATATTAATAATTATATACCAATATAGCTTAATAATTGCAAGCCAAGATTTTAAGGTTAATTAAACACAAGGTTAACCATTTATTTAATCATCTAACATTTTAAGTGTTAGAATACTAGTGTATTTGTGTGATATGTTAGTATGTAGCTAGTAGACACGTACCTCATATGTATACTAATAATACTTATTGGAATTAAGCACAAAAAAATCAATCACTCAGTTGGTAGGATTATAAGATAATGTAAGATAATAGGATTAGGAAGGGCATTACACAGATCCTAGTTTGGTTGATGTATGTCAATTAATGGACATACTCACATCAAATGACGATAGTTAATTGGGCCATCGTAACATTGAGAGGACTAAGAATGTCTTCAAAGACTTAGGGTTGGTTTAGTTAATTAATCACTATGCCATTAGGCCATCGAAAATTCTAAAACAAAGGTCTTTAATGGCCAACACTAGTCTAAGTAAAGGACCTCCATGCGTAAGCCCCCCTAATAGAATTAAAACAGACAAATTCGAGTCCAGGTTATAGCAACATCATGATCAGAGTTTTCTTAAAAGTGCCCCATTTTTCAATAAACCTTATTTTTGGATCTTGAGCCTCACATCATCACTTCCACATCATATGTACCACTTAGGTGCCAGATTAACCACCATGAAAACTCCTCCATACTAAAATTCCACATAAGCATGTCATGTCAACATACCTAATGAGCCTCATCATTAGGTAATTATATGGGCCTTAGATCACCTCCTAGCTTAGCCAAACCAACTTTTCTCACAACTTATTACATTTTTTTTATTATATTTTGTTTATGAGATGAGTTAGAGTTGGATATTATGCCTAGTGGACTAATATGCAGTGAATGCAGGATTGAAGGAGAAAATCAAGGAATTTCTGCAAATACTAAGGTTAAAATCAAATGGGACAAGGGAGAGAGATTTTTGGAGGTAAATCCTCCTCATTTACTTATCCCCCATTCAAATATTCCTCCATCCATCACACCAGCTTAGAGTGCTAACAACCAAGCCATGAGGATTAATAGGTAATCAAGAAAGTGAGAGACAAAGAGCTACTTTATCTCGAGTTCGGGAGCTGAGCCTCCCTGATTTTAAGGAAGTCATTGGGGAATTCAGTTGTATAAGTAGAGAGGCCTAGAGCCTCATTAGGATTGGGATTTTGGTTGTAAAACTCTAAGCTATTTTCGAGCTCCAGACTTGTGAAAGTTTTATTGATGTAATTTTCTATTTTGGTAATAAGAATGAGTTTTGTTTTGAGCCATCATTGAGTTAACTCAGAGGGCTGAAGCTCTTGGGTTAGGGTCCAACCCTAGCAGCCAAGGATCCTCTTTATTGTATATGTATGTTTAGTGTAGTTTCATAGCTTCATTTTAAATTTTCTTTTAGATGCATTTCCATTGCGAGTAGTGTAGATTGGATTGATTGTTTATTAGTTTGCTTCCATTTATGCCTTAATTTAGTAGCAGGTTAGTAGGGACAAAAGGAGCTCCATAAGGTTGTCAACAGGTGTTTCGGCCTCACTTCTTCCCTCTAGGATCATGACTTGAGGAAGGGACCCTTAAGCACCCCAAAAACACAGATTTATATTTCTTTTATGAGATTTGGAGTTTGTTGTCTTTAAATTAGTATTTGTTCAGTTTTGCAAGGTAGGACTCCATTGTCATCTTTTTCATCTTCATTTTGCAGTAGATATCATCCATGATTTCATTCCTTTCAACAAATTTCCTCATGCATAATGTAGGCAGTTAGTTCATTAATTATGCTTTTCTAGTTTATGAGAATGTTTCTTGTTTACATAAATTTTTGGAAGATATACATGTTTTATGTAGAGTAGGTGCTTCAAGAGGAGACTAAGACTCCATAGCTAGTAGCCACCTTCCACTTCATCTACCTTAGCCATCCCTTGTTTTCACCATCACCTTCACTAGTTTTCATCATTTTCAATAAAAATTCTTCCAAGCACATTGAGCGAATCCAACCATCTCCTATCTTTGTTATTGACTTCTGAGTGATCCTAGACCTTCTCCCACTCCATTCCACCCATCAAACACCTTTCCTAAGCCTTCCATCACCTCCAAAACCTCACATTTTTGTCTCGACTATATCCTATAGGTTTACGAGGAATCCTGTAGCTTTCTAGTACATCTTGTAGGTTTTCCTGAAATGGTATGTTTTGAAGCCGAATAGAAGGAAAAACTCTAGGAAGTCACCAAAATCCTTCCAAAGGTCTCCCAAACCATCCAACCATCTCCTAAATCTTCCATCCATCCTCTAACATCCTTAATTCACTTGCCACATCATTAGAAGAAATTAGTTTGCATACTTGATTTTGCATGAAAAGACAAAAAGGAAAAAACAGATTTAGTTCAGTCTCTTTACTTGCAAATTAGTGATGTTTGATGCTTCTTACTTCTATAACTTAGATAGTAGCATTTGGTTCATGTTGATTTAGAATTTCTACAAAGCATAGTTTCTTAGTAGTTAATTAGATAATGGTGTGATTTAGCAATGAATTTCGGTCTTCTCCATTATTGCAGTAGAGTAGTTCTCTCTTAGAGTAGATTTACCTTTCTTCCATCAAGAACTCAAGCTTCTTCTGACTCCATAGAAGTCTGGCTTGAAAACCCCAGTGGTATCTCGCCAGCTGAATAGTGACAACATGCAGAACCATCACTTTTACTTGTGTATACAACACTTTCATCTCCAAGTTTGTATGAACTCCGGGTTGATAAAGTAAAGTTGGTAGCCCAAGATTTGCATCATTCTTTCTGCAATATTGGTGCTCATTACTTTTTGGTGTTGTTTCCATGGATATGTTTGAGTAAAATGTGATTACTACTTTCTTTTCTTCTATTTCTTGTCTCCAATATTCTACCATTATTTTATTTATGCAAAAGTTATTTAGTTGTTTCCTTTTTTCTTTCCATTTTCCATTTTCTGCTTTTCTTTCCATTTTGCAAGCAAGATTTCAATTCAGCAAGTAGGCTTTTCATTCATTCAGTAGTTTTCATTCAATCAGCAATTTCAATTCTGCAAAGTACTTTCCAAGTTTGAAAAAAAAAACACAAAACCAAACCAAAAACATTTCCTTTGATGCCTCGTAGGAATAGGGATAACTTAGGGAAATTTTTGCCAAATACCCCCACTACATCAAACAACCAACCTTCCCTCTTCTTTGGTGGCTGTTAATTGGAGGTACCCTTAGGTGAGCAACCTGACATATTTGAAGAACCTGCAGGGGAAGAAGAAGAAGAAGAACCCATTTCTACTGAACCAATGGCTGAAAACAAAAATGATAGAGGGAATAGAGAGAGTTGAGGGTTCCTTCCCCATTAGGGAAACCAATGGGGACACTGAGATGAAAAATATAAGCCCCTCTGCCCTACCTCATTTCCATGGCTTGACCACAAAATACCCCGACACTCTCCTATTTGAGTTTGTTGTTATATGACGAATATATGACTATACAGATGATGAGCAAAAGTTAAAAATATTTCCATCTACCCTCAAGGATGCAACATTATGCTAGTTCATGGGTTTACCTGGGGATAACATCACAAATTGGGCTTAGATGCAGTAAGCATTTAACAAAAAATATCGAGACTATTGTCAGTCAAAGGATACTAAAGAGAAATTTTTAGGATGACCATAGGCAATGATGAATCCCTAGAGGATTACGAAGAAACATTCCAACTTAGTTACAAAAGGGCCAGGTGCACACTTGACCCTGAGTCACTAAAGCTGGTATTTCTTAGGGGAGTAAGGGAAGATGTTCTAGATACCCTACACTTGTTAGCAAGAGGAGATATCTACCAATTGCCCTATGAGGATATCAAGACTCTCTTTAGAAACCATTCTAGGGTAGCTAGGAAAAAGGGTAAGGGTAGTCAACCTATGGTCAATACATCCTCTTCCAACTCATCCATCAAGGGTGAAATTGGAAACATGCTAGAAAATTTCAAAAGTGAGATGTTGCAAACCCTTCCCTTACAAATGGGCACTATGCACATTACTAGAAAGCAGGAGGAATCTAAGAGAGCTTTGGCCATTTTTTTTCCTAGATGAACCAGGAGGCATCCTAGGAATGA
The DNA here is from genome assembly GCA_000404065.3 of Pinus taeda. NCBI lineage: Eukaryota > Viridiplantae > Streptophyta > Pinopsida > Pinales > Pinaceae > Pinus > Pinus taeda. The sequence goes on along the minus strand of APFE030644452.1, from coordinate 29,032 downwards.
ATGTCCATTGAATTCTATTGAAATTTGCTTAGCTTGTGAAGAAAACCACTCCACAAACAAGTTCCCTTCTTTGCCTGGACTCAAAGCTGTAGATTAAGGAGCTGAAGGGGTCGCTGAGTAGCTTTGCTACATAAACCAGAGGAGACTTCAGGGGCCTAGACCATACTAGTAGGGCATGCAAGGGTCATCCCATTCATATTACAACCCCAAACAAACCATAGCCATACCTTCTTAGGTACCCCCTACTCATCCTTCCTAGTCTACACCACCTCCTTAGTCCTTCGCATCTCAGTATCACTCCCAGCCAGCCAGCCAGTCATTTCAACCATATGCTTCGCCACAACCTCAATGGAATGCACCACCACATGGATGGAGGCCCCAATACAACAATGCTGTAGCCTTATTGCCTCAACCACCTGCCCAACCATAGCTGTTACACTCTACTCCACCCAAGCAACCCCATATGCCTACCCAACCAAATCTGAAACCGAACAATAGACAAGCTCAACAAGTATACAGTGGAGAGATATCATATCCAACTTATGTTGTGGAAATCCAGGAGATTAACCTGAGATCTGGGAGAGTTCTCTAGGATAACCAACCTCCACCTCCACCTAGGGAAGTTGAGGAAGGAAGAGAGGAAAGCATTCTTAAAGAGAATCCACCCTTTCCTAAGAGATTAACCCAACCACCCTAGCCTACCCCAAAAGAGACTGAACTTCTGGGAGAATTAAAAATATATGAGTAAAGGTTCCACTTCTCCAAGCAATAGAAGATATTCCTATTTACAATAAGTTGATTAAGGAGAAGTTATTCAAGCATCCAGGGAGGTGAATAAGAGATGCCCCTACCATTAATGTCATTTGACAACTGTCTAAATTAATGTTGGGGCAGGTAATCTGTCCAAAATATTTGGACCTTGGAAGCCCTGTAGTAGATGTGCACATCAATGGCACCTTTTTCCCACACACTTTGATTGATCTTTGGGCTGCCATTAATGTGATGACCAAGGACACCATGCTCAAGCTCAACCTCCAAGGTTCATTGAGGAATACCACAACAATTCTGCAACTTGCATACCGCTCCACAGTAACCCCCGAGGGGATTGTGGAGGATGTGATGGTCTCCATTGACTCTTGGGAGTACCCTGTATATTTCCTAGTTCTCCAGCCTAAGGCTAAGCTTACTAGTTACCCTCTAATCCTTGGGAAACCATGGTTGGCCACTGCCGATGCTTACATTAGCTACAGAGCTGGGAATATGACCATCAACAATGGGCATATGTCCAAGCAGTTATTCTTATACCCTCTTGCTCATCCATCTCTAGAGCATGATTTACCTTTATTGTTAAAGGAGGACAAAGAACATGAAGTTCATTCCACCCAACTTTATACTTTAGAAACAACAATGGGAGAAGGACAACAGGATGAGGATGATCTGATTGAACACCTACTCCAAAGTCCAACTCCAAACACATTTCGCTTAGAAGATATAGTAAAGGAAACCCATAAAAATCATCCCATTGACCTATTCTTGGCTGATTCCAACCCCTTCCATGTCAAAACCATAGAATTCGACCTTGAGAGAACCTTGAAAATCAATCCATCTCTTTCTTCTCTCCAAGAAGAGAAGTTATGCAACATGCTAAACAAAAACCTAGAAGCCTTCACCTCGAGTTACAAAGAAAGGAAGGGAGTACACCCATCAGCGTGTACTCACCACATATACATCAAAGAGGGTTGCAAGATATTCTGGAAACCCCAAAGGAGGATGAATATAGCTCTTAAAGATATAGTCAAAGAATAACTACAAAAACTATTAGATGCAGGATTCATTTACCCTATCTCTGATAGTGAGTGGGTCTCTCCTTTGGTGTTAGTTCCAAAGAAAAATGGTAGGTGGAGAATTTGTGTCGATTACAGGGAGTTGAACAAAGCCACAAAGAAGGACCATTTCCCTCTACCCTTCATTGACCAAGTGCTAGATGGTCTGGCAGGGAATTTTTTTCTCTTTCCTAGATAGATTCAACGGGTACAACCAAATTGAGATCAACCTGAAAGACTAGGATAAAACCACCGTCACTTGTCCTTGGGGTAATTTTTCCTATAGAGTCCTTTATTTTGGCCAATGCAATGCTCCTACCACTTTCCAGAGAGCAGTCCTGAGTAATTTCGTCGTGTTAGTCCATGATGCGGTGGAAATTTATATGGATGATTTTACACCTTATGGCCGTGATTTTCAAGAGGCTCTATCCAACCTAGGAAAAGTATTGTACAAATGCATTGAAATGAACCTGTCTCTCAGTCCTGAAAAATGTGAATTCTTGAACATTGCACGGATCGTGCTAGATCATTCAATATCTCAGCAAGGACTACAGGTGGACCCAAACAAAATAACTATCATCCAAAGGGTACCACCTCCTCAAAAGTAGAGAGATGTCAGAAGTTTCCTAGGGTTAGCTGGATACTACCGAAGGTTCATAAAGGACTTCAACAAGTTGGCCTTTCCTTTATTTGGTTTGTTGGCCAATGTTTGAGTTTATATGGTTAAAAAGATGTCAAGAGGCCTTGGACACCCTAAAGGACAAGTTAACCACTGCACCAATTCTCCGAGGCCCAAATTGGGACCTCCCCTTTCATATTCATGTTGATGCCTCACACAAAGCCATATGAGTAGCCCTAGGTCAGATAGATCAAAAATTGCCTTATGCTATCTACTTTATTAGTAAGAATCCGTCAAAGGCTGAACTAAATTACACAGTGACCAAAAAGGAACTCTTGGCTGTTGTGTATTCATTGAACAAATTTAGGCATTATATTACATGCTATCAAACATTTGTACATATTGATCATGCTGCAATCAAATATTTAATAAATGAACCAGATGTGAATGCTCGGATTATAAGATGGTTACTTTTATTATAGGAGATTGATATAACTATTGTTGATAAGCCTGGTAAGGAAAATGTTGTTGCAGAATTTTTGTCTAGATTGAATTTTCCTACAGGTGAATAAGGAATGGTTGATGACCAATTACCAGACGAGAACTTATTTTCTATTTCATTTCTCTCTCCATGGTTTGCTGACATAGAAAACTATTTGGTATTGGCATAGCTCCCACTGAACTTGTCCTCTAAAGAAAAGAGCAAGATAGTAAGGAAGAGCGCCCCCTTCACTTGGATTGGTGGTAATCTCTTCAAACTTGGACCATATCAAATCTTGAGAAGGTGTGTCAAGGAGGAGGAAGTCTTTGACATCCTTTTGACCTGTCATGATGGGCCTTGTGGAGGTCACTTCGCAGCAAAAAGGACAACATTTAAAGTGTTACAAGCAGGCTGTTATTGGCCCACTCTTCATCAGGATGTGAAAGATATACTAGTCAGTGTGATTTGTGCCAAAGGATGGGAAGGCCTACCCCAAGAGATGAAAAGCCTTTGCAAACTCAAGTGACTTTCAAGCCATTTGACAAGTGGGGCATGGACTTCATTGGGCCTATTGACCCTCCTTCCAAGAAAAACAGTACATCATTGTATGCATTGACTATTTGACTAAGTGGGTTGAAACCAAGGCAATTGAGATAGCAGCAAAGGAGAAGGTGGCTGAGTTCCTAAGGGAGAATGTATTCTACAAATTTGGGTACCCTAGAGAGCTAGTCACAGACAAAGGCAGTGAGTTTATGTCCAACATGATTGAAGACTTGCTCAACCAACACAAGATCAAGCATCAAACCTCCACTCCCTATCATCCACAAGCTAATGCACAAGGGGAGGTGACCAACAGAGCACTGGAGGGCATCTTGACCAAATTGGTAAGCAGCAATAGGAAGGATTGGGAAGATAGACTAGTTGAGACCACCTGGGCCTATAACACCACTTGGAAGACCACCATTGGATTCACACCCTATGAGCTGGTCTATGAGAAAAAGGCCTTGTTGTCCATTGAAGTTGAGTATAACACATTAGGGATAATAGCCAACCTAGATCTAGATCTTAGCAATGCACAAAAAGAGAGATTGCTCTAGTTGAATGGTTTGGATGAGTTTAGAATGCAGGCCCTCCTACATACAGAGGTAATTCAATTGCAAAGGAAGATCTGGCATGATAAGAACATGAAGGAAAAGCAATTCTAGGAAGGTGATTGGGCTTTGTTATATGATTCTAGGTATAAAGACTTCAAGGGAAAGTTAAGGACAAGATGGCTAGGACCTTATGTTGTAGAAAGATGCCATGATAATGGTTTAGTGTAGGTGAGGACCATAGATGAAGAGGCCATTCCTTTACTTGTTAATGGACACCGATTGAAAATATACAAAAGACCTTTGTCAAGACAGGAGTTCATTGATGATATCAATAAAACAATGATGATAGCGAAGCAAGTTTCAGCTCCTACCTCATCAAATCACTGAGAGAAAAAAAGAAAAGAAAAAATAAGGGCTCAGGTGAAAACCTCCATGAGGCGCTTGAGTCCCACTATCGGGTTGAAAAACTCTTGGGGCAGCCCAATAGTGTCAATATAAAAACAAAATAGAGAAAAAAATGAGAATAAAAAGATCCATGGGTGAAAACCTCTCTTGAGGTGCCTGGGGCAAACAGCTAGGATGAAAAGCTCTCAGAGGCAGCCTAGTTGTTTTCAAAAAAAAGGCAACAGAAAGAAAAAAGAAAAGAGAAAAATCATGAAAATTTCTATTTTTGAAGGTCAGCCAGAAGGACGATCAAAGAGAAAAGGAGGATCATGAAGAGACCTATTTCACTCACATTTTATTTTTCCACTCATTTTCATTCATCAATCTACCATTTCTCTCATTTGTTTCCACTACTTTCCTCCAGTTTACAAGGGGACTGTGTTTTCTACAGGATCTCCTACAAACCTACAGGATCCCCTGAAAACCTACATGATGATCCTGTAGGAATCACAATGACCCAAAAATCCTTTAGGAAGCAACCCTAAAGAAAAAATGACCTATTATGTCAATGAAATATTACTCCCTTCATCATCATTCCATCACCATACCTTACTCACCATCATTCCATCACCCCTGCATTCACCCTTAAAAACAAAATCAATTTTAATTTTTTTTGACAATCTTCATAAATAAGGGAAAAAAGGAGCAATAGAGAGCATCACCTGAGTATTCCTTGTTCTCCACACTCCTAGTCTCTCTTTCCATCCATGTCACCATCCTCACAACCCCAGAAAAGTGTATGATTAAGAGTTCTGAGGGAGAAGTAGCTACAAGACATCCTGTAGGAAATCTTGTAGCAGCCTATCCCACATAATACAAATCATAATAGCAGCATGCCTCCATCATGATCATCTAAGGGCGAAAGGAGCTCCAAAAAAGTAGCACCACCACCATATTCAACAAGAGGTACCTGCACAAATAAAGGGATCATCAGAAAGAAACAAGAAGGGAAGAAGAATATCTTGTAGCCAATACACACAACAAGCACCTCCGATCTTCAACAACTGTAGCAAGGTATTGGCACCTATTGTTTATGTTTGACATATGAATAGCTTATTATGCGATATGTTGTTCAAAACTGTTTTTCCTAACTTCTTATGCAAAGTGGTTTATCTTTAATGATTTCTATTCTTATAATAGCTGAATGATCTTTATTACCAGTTATTGTTCGAAATATTTTTAGATCGCATAATGGAAGATATACAATCTCGGGTTAGGATAGATTTGATGTGTTGTTTCTCACTAGATTACAATAGCATAGAGTAAAGTTAAAGAATCTGAATTAAATTAGCTTTAAAATACTCTTAGATCAGCATAGTTCAACTCTACACACACACACACACCCAAGATCGAGAAACTGGTCCCGTTATCCCCAGTCAGACCCGCTATACCAAACGGATAAGGAGCTGCCAACCAAGGTCCGGACCGGGTGGGTATCCCCCTTGTTGTCGACCCGATTTTTAGGGCTTCAACATATTTGGTGCTAGAAGGAGGGCCTGAAAATAGTGTCTATTGGAATGATTTTCAAATCGTAACATTTGAATTTGGATGGCTGCTCACAAACTTCCCATTTGGAATTGCATCCATGTTCCTACCTCTTCCAACACTCCACCTGAAGTGGTAAGACTCTTGTCTCAGGTAAAATTCAATGGTAAGAATAACTCTTCTACTTTTAATCATGCTCTTCAATTTATTCAAAGAATTTTAAGTTATGATATTCAAATAATTGATGAAGGCGTTTTATGCAGAATTTTTACTCTTACACTCACGGCGGAAGCTAGAAAATGGTGCAGAAACCTCCCAGTTGCATCAATTCACAGCTGGGACCAATTCGCCATGATTTTCATTCTTGAATTTGATTGTTATGACTATGACCAGGTATACGATGAAATTGATTATCTTCGGAAAAAAGATGAATCTATTAGGGATTTCAATATGCGATTTCATCTTGATTGTCTAAAGTACGATCTTGAAAGTGAACTCATAGATGAAGAATATTTAGATTATGTTGAACATTCCCTGCCTCCTATATCTGATCAAACAGAAATTAGTTCGAGTTTTGTCTCATTTCTTTCTAATATGAACGAGAATTCCAATTTGAATATACAAATCGCTCATAATGAAGAAAGCCCCCAAAGCCTAGGAGTTATCCATACCCTAATACAAGAAGACAAACGCGAGGACGTTGGAAGGAAGCCTGCCTTGGAACCAGGAGATGACTTTGATACAAGGTCAGATAATATCGTTGCAAGTCAACAAATGCAGACGCCAAGGTTAGAACAACAAACTATTTTTCTTTCAGGAAGTATCAGTACACAAAGGTATGATCTAAAACCCGATGTCTATGTTGAATATGATGAATGAAGATTTTTTCGTGATGATAGTTTTAAATGCGTTGCTTCAGAATCACGCTTCTCTCTTTATCCTGATGTTTTTAATGATGATAAATTTTCCCCTCTCAACATTAAAGATATTTCAAAAAACACAGAGGATAATTCAAATAAGGCATCATTAGATTTTCAAAATAAAGAGATAACTATAGAACATCCTTCGATTGCTTCCAAACAAAGATCACTTGAATCACCTTGTCTGAAATTATATGACCAAAAGGAAGAATCTAGGGAAACTGATAAAATTAGTTATGATGGTTACTTTGCCAACGAAGATGTTATTGATTTATCTCAAGTAACTCATCAAAGCTCAAAAAATGAGAGATATTCTAATTCGAAAAACATATCATTCAATCCTCATTTCGAAGCCAAAGATCATTCGCCTGATTTTGCTGACCAAGAAGATATCCCAATCTATGATTCATATCGTGAAGAAACCCCCATGCCTATTCACAATCATAATTTATCTTCTGATTCACAAGACCTGGCCAGTTCTTGTGAACAGAAAAATTTTACAAGCTTATCCCAGTTGTGCTGTAACTTTATTTGTACAAAAAACCATTTTTTTATTGTTCCCACTTGCACTCATTTTGTACAAAATCGGATTGTGTTTTAAATTTTCAGTTTTTTGATAGATTATTCTGGTATGACCAACACCTTATCAAAGAACATCCAAAAAACGAGCTACCATTGTGGAAAGCTAAACTACGTCAAGGAAGTACAGAACTTCCTCTATTAAAAGATCATCAAGATATAACAGAAATTCATCCTTATTTTTATGATCCAATAGATATCCAGTTGGAAAGAAGTTTTTGCGAGAAAGAAATTTCGGACAAAATTCCAACTGGAGTTATACATTCTTATTCCGCATCCAACGTTAACAGTCCAAGAAAAGTTCCGTTCTTTACACTAACGTTGGAAAGTTGCATACATGTAGGAATAAAAATGAGAAGTTGGCTCCATTGGAAATATCATTTCACCTAGTCAAATTTTTGTATATAACTAGAGTAGGAGTAGGAGTAGTTTAGTTGGGTAGTTAGGTTTATTTTTGAATAGTTGATAGTCAAAATAAGAAAAGAAGATTATCCCTATTGTCTACACAACCCTAGGGAATGTCTCCTTCTCATTTTGTTAAGTATTTTTCTCCATAAATAAAGTTTGTTTTGATCAACAACATTTGACGTTTACGAAAGACACCTTTTTCTCTATCAAGATTTTGAACTTCTGCTTCTATGAATGAAAAATATTTTTCTTTGAAACTTGATCTTTATTATCAATAGAACTTTAATCCAGATATGATATTAGTTTCAACTCCAAAAATTGAAAAAAGCAATCTTAGCGAAGCAATTGTTTTACGTCAGTACAATGAAAGGCATCAATGACAAGATGAGGAGTCCCTGTAGAAACAGTGATTAACAAAGAAGCTCTATTATTGTCGTCTAGAACTTTCTTAAGGAAAGAAAATTGACTTCCTCCCTGCTAAAGGAAATCGCAGCATTCAGGGAAGCAATCCAATGAAAACACTATATCTCAAAGAATAAGAGGTCTCATCACAAGCCGA
>APFE030644452.1:2048-15369 GCA_000404065.3 Pinus taeda | reverse complement strand
CCATGATGAACACTTGCAGTTTTAAGGACCAAATTCAAAAATAGCTTATTTTTAGAAGTTTGTTGTTTCTTTTTGTTTTAGATTAGAAAAAGGACGGTCATTTGAGAACCGTATCCTAAAATTTTGTAAAAAACACTATTATTAGAATTAGGAAGTAGTATTTTAACCCTTCTCATGCATTTAGAGAAGGGTCCAGAGATTTGTCAAAAACTTATCCTTAGAACATGCACTTCTACACCCTCAAAGGAGGTTTTGATGAATGTATGGATCGAGATTTACTTTTACTTGCATTTTGATATCTGCTACTGATGTTGCACTTTTGTACTCTTGGTAGATTTTAGAACAAGTAGAGATAGATCATTTTTGCTTGAAGCTTATGGATAGAACTAGTCATAAATGGTACTTTTATCTCTTGGGAATTCCTGCTCATATTCTTCAAGTAATTTACAGTTTCAGTTGTTTATATGTTACTGCATGAATGTATGGGTTATCATTTGGCACTTTTGTACGATGGAGTCATATTGTTTATGTTTGACATATGAATAGCTTATTATGCGATCTATTGTTCACAACTATTTTGCCTAACTTCTTATGCAAAGTGGTTTATCTTTAATGATTTCTATTCTTATAATAGCTGAATGATCTTTATTACTAGTTATTATTCTAAATCTTTTTAGATCGCATAATGGAAGATATACAATCCCGGGTTAGGATAGATTTGATGTGTTGTTTCTCACTAGATTACAATAGCATAGAGTAAAGTTAAAGAATCTGAAAGATCAACATAGTTCAACTCTATACACACACACACACCCAAGATCGGGAAACTGGTCCCGTTATCCCCAATTGGACCCGCTATACCAAACAGATAAGGAGCTTCCAACCAAGGTCCAGACTGGGTGGGTATCCCCCTTGTTGTCGACCCGATTTTTGGGGCTTCAACAACACCATAGATAAGTATCTCGCTCACTCTCTCATATGCATCATGTAGTCAAAAAAATGTAAAGGTTACGAGTAAGTTATTTTATAAGCGAAAAGGTGGCCAGTTAACTTGGCCACCTTCTCTTAGTCAACAAAGACAAAACAGAGTGTTCTCCCACACGTGGTAGAAGTCAACACAAAAATAGAGAAGGAGAAGGACAAAAGTAGTTAAAGCTAGAGATTCATAAGGTGGGAGATGATTACAAGGAGTGGAGAGTGATGAGGTGGTAGTGGGGACAAACGATCCAAAAATGGAAACATACCTTTGCTTCCAGCACACCACCTCACCCCAAATGACCATAAGAGGAAATAATCATCGTCCCCATGCATTCATGCATTTACTTCCTCGAGGATTGCTCTCACAAGTCGCTCTCATACCCAGGCAACCTACCGAAACCAAAACTCCATCGTTTTACTGCAGAGGAATTCCTACAGGATTTCACAGGAATTCCTACAGATCATGCACACGAATTCCTATAGGATACACAGAGACAATCTACACAATAGTCTAAGAGGAGTTTTAGAGGGGAAATCTTGGGGGTTGACAACAACAAACATTATGGAGAGGTAGGCTCTGTAATTACATTCCTCTTTCCAAGTAAATTAATAAAAAAAATCCTCCAGTTTGAGTGAATTTGGTAACTCTGCAAGAGAATTGTCCACACAGTCATATCGGTTTTTTTACTTCTGCAATGTATCAACCATCTCATCTCCTCAAAACCACAACAACCAAGATGATAGGAGGGTTTAATAAGAGGGAGCCCACAAACACTATGAGAATCCAACAACACCCTCAAGTACTAGAAATCTTCACAACGCATAATTGGATTGGGCTTTTCGAAAAATCCGGGGGTATGACGATGAGGTGGCTTGAGATTTTTCTCTCTCCCTCATTCCACTCACCAGATTCCATGCCACTATTGTCATAAGAGGCTGATGAGCCTAGGTATTGCAACAATAATGCTGCAACTCCCCAGGCTACCAACTTTACTTATTAACCCGGGGTTCGTACAAACTTGGAGGTGATAGTGCTATATGCACAAGTAGAAGTGAAGGTCTTGCTTGTTGTCACCATTTGTTTGGCAAGAGACCCCAAGGGTTCCAAGCCAAAATTCTATAGAGTTAGAAGAAGCTTAATTCTTTGATGGAAGGGGAGCAAAATTATTCTAAGAGAGAGCTACTCTACTGCAGTAATGAAGAAAACAACATGAAATGCTAAACTTACACCATAACCTAACTAACCAACTAAACAACTATGCTAAGCAGAATTGCTAAATCAACAATAACATAATGCTAATTATCTAAGTTGCAGAAGTAAAGATCATAAAAAATAGACTAAGGTGTAACAAATAAACTTAGGCTAAATTGGATTTGAAGCGGAAAAAGCAATCGGAGGTCGAAATTAGTGAAAGGAGGTCGTGAGGGAGAAACAGTGCATAAGAACCTTTGGATCAGTCAGGGGAAAGGCAAATGAATGACGGATATTGGATCCTAGGAGGTTATGTATATAGATGGGCGAACAAGGTTAACTAACATGATGAACGATGGAGATTATACCATGGCGGTTGAATGAATAGATGAATGGATAGGGTTAATCGGAGATGGACGACTGAGATTATATCACAGAGGCTAAGTCAAGAGATGGATGGAAAGGATTAATCAGAAGATGGATGATGGATATTAGATCGCGGGAAAAAGAAACATGTGGAAATGACAGAGCAGGTTTAGAGGGTGGTAAGTTGTTTATCGCATGCCCTAAAAGTTGTAAGTGGTTTTCTAAAATTTTGTGCAATTAGCCTAACTGGGCGATGCGTAGCATGGAGAAACCACTCTTATCATGTTCCTTCGGGTGGATAACAATTGGATAGAAATCCACGTGATATCACGCGATAGCCGTTGGATTAGGCGGGGCTGATCAACGGGGGAGATCAGCCAAGCTAGTTGGTGATTGGGTGAAGCGAAAGTCATCGGATTAGGCAAGGCAGATTGATGGTGGGGACTTAAAGTTCATAAAGTGAGTGGTGGACTCCACACAAGGCAGTAGTTGGAGAAAATAGTGAATTGGATGGTGATTGTGAAGGTTTGTTGGTGATCAGATGGCGATGAAGTGTTGGATGAGGAACGTGCTGGAGGTGGTTTCAAATGAAAATGACATAGAGAACCAGTGTGTGTGAACAAACAACTACTTTAAACAGTGAACTCCATAGCCCATGCGAGAACCAGAGGCTGTGTTTTTGGGGCTGCTGAAGGGTCCCTTCCTCAAGTCATGGTCCCAGAGGGAGGAGATGAGGCTGAGACACCTGCACACAACTTGATAGTAATCTTTTCCTCTAACTATCCTGTGAATTGAAAAATCACAAATGGAAGTAAACTTAAAACTAATGCAGCTACTAAAGCAAATGAGAAGAAACAGGAAGCTATTCAAACAAATGAACAGAACCAGAAAGCTACTTAAACAAATGAATTAGAACAATAAAACTAATTGAGCAAATGAATCAAGAAACCATGAAACTACTTAAGAAAATAAACAGAGCATAACTCTTATGCTAGCAGATATGTACAATGAAGAGGAGCTTTGGCTGCTTGGGTTAGGCCCTAACCCAAGAGCTTCAGCCCTCACAGTTAACTCAGAGCTCACTTAAAAATAACACATTCTTATTATAAAAAACATGGATTATAGAGCAAACTGTCACAAGTTTTTGCAACTCAGAAATAAAACAGAGTTTTACAATAGAATTCCGAACCCTAATGAGGTCCTAAACCTCTCTACTTACACATCTCATAAACTAGTTTCTGTCACTTTCACTTGCTTAGTTATCTTCTAGTCTTCAAAGTGATGGTTGTTTGCACTCCAATGATGGAGGAATATTCGAATGGAGGGGTAGTAAATGAGGAGGATTTACCTCCTATAATTACTCTCCCTTGTCCCATTCGAGTTTTGACCAAGGTCTTTGCCATAGTTCCTTGCTTTTGTCCTTTATGCATGCATTTTTCCTTGCTTTTATCCTTTATTCCTGTATTCCATGCACTTTAGACCACAAAGCCAAATATCCAACTCTAACTCATTTCATAAACAAAATATAATCAAAAGTATGCAACAAGTGTGAGAATAGATGGTTTGACTAAGCTAGGAGGTGAATTAAGGCTAATTAAGGCGCATATAATTACTCAATGATGAGGCTCATCATCACCCCTATACTGAAAGTGTTGCTCATACTTTGAGCAACTTAGTCAATGTTCATGTACTTCATGGCTCTGGTAGCCTCTTTAACATCCCATGCTTCTACTGTGGTCTCTTCTTCTTTTTGATAGAATCCTGCTTTTCTTTCTACTTCTTCCCACTGCCTCTTTTCCTCTTCTTCTTTTCTCCCTTCTAGCATCCATAAGAGTAGTGGTGGACTGAGTTTTATGACTATTCAATTGACCTTCAACCTTTGCATTGATTTATTATACATAGGTGTCCTATTGAGTGCCTCTCTCAACCTTTGAGGGGAGTGATATTCTTTGATCTTCAAGTTGCGTGGTAGTGTGTTCCGTTTCCTTTAATAGGCATGTGTATTATCATCTCTTAGCAGCCTAAACATATTTTCAAAATATAAAATTGCTTGCTCTTGGGAAGAAAGATATCTAGGTGCCAGTTGAGGATCATTTGTCATTAGATTATGGGTGCTGATTAGGGCCATGGGATTTGATTGTTCAGTTATGATGAAAAAGAGGTTCATTTTTCTCTCTGGCCAATATTCTTTTCATCTCTATAGCCCTTGACTTCTCATGGTTCATCCATGATTCCAAGACCATTAATTGTATATCTTCTAGCTTTGCATTATAATCCCAAATATTCATGTTTGTGAGGGCCATATTGTGCAAGTAAAACTCAACCATTTTGGCCCTATCCTCTAGTGCAATTTGATCACAAAGATCAATAAACTATCTGCAGTCCTGAAATGGCATGGTGCCCCTTTGTGCTAGTTTTTTAATATGAAATTGTAGCCATTGTTCTTTGAGGTAAAGAGCATAGAATTTAGCTGGCATCCTACACTGGATGGCCTCCAAGGAGAGGTTGACCATATATGCTAGTTGGTCTTTCTTTCCTATAGTTGTCTTCTCTGTTTTTCTTATCTTCTTCCTTTTGCTGTTCTTTTCGCATCTCCATCTGTTTCTCGCTTTGTTTCCTCCTCTTGTTTCAACATCATCCTCCTTGTCTTATTTCAACGTGTTCCTCTATATTAGTTTCTTCTTCACCCATCTCATCCTCATCTAGCTTTGCATCTTCTTCTTCCTGTTTTTCTTCCTCCTCACTAACAGAAGGACTAACATCATAGGTGAGGGTTTTGATTTCATCCTCTGCTGGTAAGTTTTTGAATATTGACCATGTTATGGGGATCCTGAGGCTTTGGAGGGCATCCTTAATGAGGATCCTAATCAACCCATGGTGAACTAACTGCTGGGAATTTCCTTCCTTTACTTTGCTACTGGAGTCTATGAGTGATTGAATCAAGAAATAGGGTATGTTGACTCTTTGGTGAACTAGTGTTTCTACTGCAAATATTAATTCTTCAAGCATTCTCAAATGGTTTCAATAACAACGCCGTATCTATGTACTCTTGCATTCCATTTTGACTTATTAAAGAATTTCCTTTTTGTCATTTTTTCAATTAAAAACTAACTACCTCTTAACCTTTACAACATTTTATCAAATGATGCATATGAGTGAGTGAGTAGGATACTTACTTGTGGTCTTGATTCCATGTTGTAGTTGTCAAATATGATAGGCGCTGCTGATGGCCATTCTTCTTCCTCCTTTGTTGTTTGATGATGGTTTCTTGGCTTTTGGAGGTGTCTGTGACTGAAGATTTTCTCTTGTTGTGGAGCTCCTGGATCTGATGTTGCTGCTGCTATGGAGCTCCTGGATATGATGTTGTTGTTGTTGTGGATCTACTGGATCTGATGTTGCTACTACTGTGGAGTTCCTCGATTACCACTTGTCAATGTTTGGTGTCTCCCTTATAATTTGTTGATCATGTTGCTAGATGGTGCTGTGAGGAAGTTGTAATGAATGGATATAGGGAGTAAGAGTGTGTGTGGATGCTGGGATGATGGTAATGGTTGAGGTGATTCTACTAGAAAACACCATCTTCATCTGAATTGAAGCAATGAAGTGAAAAAAAAATAGAATTTATGGAGGGATGCATGGTAAGGAGTGGAGGAGATGAATATATGTGAGGTAGGGTTCCCTCTGGATCTTCTCTTTTCTCCTTGCTTGTCTTTTTCACCCACTAGCAAATAACAATTATGTTTTTTTCTTTTATTATTATACATATTTTTAAAGAAACACCTAAGCTACCTCAGAGAGGTTTTCACCCTAGATATCTGCCCTAGGCACCTCAAGGAAGGTTTTCACCAAGGGATCTTCTTACTATTTTTCATTTTTCTCATCCTTGGGCTGCCTTATGAGGTTTTCAACCCAAAGATGGGACTTAGGCACCTCATGGAGGTTTTCACCTGAATCCTTATTCTTTTGTTTTTTTCCTTTTTTCAGTGACCTAATGAGGGAGGAGCTGGAACTTGCTCTACCATCATCACTGTCAATGAACTCTTGTCTTGATAAAGGCCTCTTGTACATTTTCAATCCGTGTCCATTAACTAGCAATGGAATGTCTTCTTCATCAATAGTTTTGATATTCACTGAACCATTGTCATGGCATCTTTCCACCACATAAGGTCTGAGCCATATTGTCCTTAGCTTTCCCTTGAAGTCATTAAACTTGGAATCATATAAAAACTCCTAGTCTCCTTCTTGAAATTGCTCCTCCTTGATGTGCTTGTCATGCTAGATCTTCCTCTGAAGCTGAACTATCATTGTATGTAGGAGGGCCTACATTCTGAATTCATCCAATCCATTCAAATGTAACAACCTTCCTTTCTGTGCATGATTGAGATCTAAATCTAGTTGGGATACCATCCTCAATGTGTTATATTCAAATGCAATGGAAATCACAACCTTTTTACCATAGACCAACTCATAGGGTGTAAATCCAGTGGCGATCTTCTATGTTGTATTATAGGCCCAGGTGGCCTCAACTAGTCTCTCTACCTAGTCCTTTCTGTTGCTGCTCACTACCTTGGTTAAGATTTTCTCCAGTGCCCTATTGGTCACCTCCACTTTCCCATTAGGTTGTGGATGATAGGGAGTTTAGGTCCTATGCTTGATTTTGTGATGGCTGAGTAGTTCTTCACTCACACTGGAGGTAAACTGGTTGCCTTGGTCTATGACAAGCTCTCTAGGGTACCCAAATTTGTATAATATATTCTCCCTTAGGAACTCAACCACCTTGTCTTCTGTTGCTACCTTAATTGCCTTGGTTTCAACCCACTTAGTCAGATAATCAGTGCACATAATGATGTGTTGTTTTTGCTTTGAAGGAGGGTTGATAGGCCCAATGAATTCCATTACCCACTTGTCAAATGGCTCGAAAATCACTTGAGGTTGTAGGGGAATTTCATCTCTTGGAGTAGGATTTCCCATCCTCTGGCATCGATCACACTAACTAATATATTTTTTCACATCCTGATGAAGAGCAGGCCAATAATAGCCTACTTGCAACACTTTGAATGTTGTCCTCTTTTCTGTAAAGTGACCTATTCAAGGCCCATCATGATAGGTCAGAAGGATGTCAAAGACTTCCTCTTCCCTTACACATCTTCTTAAGATTTTATCCGGGCCAAGTTTGAACATATTTCCCCCAATCCAGGTGAAGGGGGCACTCTTTCTGACTATCTTGCTCTTTTCTTTGGAGGGAAAGTTTGGTGGGAACTGTGCTGATACCATATAGTTTGCTATATCAGCAAACCGTGGGGAGAGAACTAAAATAGTAAACAAATGCTCATCTAGTAATTGTTCATCCACCATTCCTTCTTCACCTGTAGGCAAATTCATTCTAGATAGAAAGTTAGCAACAAAATTTTCCTTCCCAGGCTTATACACAATAGTTAGATCAAACTACTGTAATAGAAGCAACCATATTATGATTCTAGCATTCACATATGGTTTGTTCATTAACTATTTTATTGCAGCATGATCAGTATGCACAAATGTTTGATATCCTATAATGTAATGCCTAATTTGTTCAATGAATGCACAACAACCAGGACTTCTTTTTCGGTCACAGTATAATTTAGCTCAACCTTTTATAGGTTCTTACTAATAAAATAGATGGCAAAGGGAAATTTCTCCTCTTCCTGACCTAAGGCTACTCCTATGGCTTTGTGTGAGGCATCAATGTGAATATGAAAGGGGAGGGCCCAATTTGGGCCTCTAAGGATTGGTGCAGTAGTTAACTTACCCTTTAGAATGTCTATGGCCTCTTGACAACTCTTTGACCATATACACTCAGAATCTTTGGCCAACAATCCTAACAAAGGAGAGGCCAACTTGCTGAGGTATTTTATGAGCCTTAGGTAGTATCCAACCAGTCTTGAGAAACTTCTGACATCTTTCTGCTTCTGTGGAGGTGGGACCCTTTGGATGATTGCTATTTTGTTTGGGTCCAACTACAATCCTTGCTGAGATATTGAATGACCTAGCATAGTCCCTTCAGTCATTAAGAATTCACACTTTTCTAGACTGAGAGACAGATTCATTTCAATGCATTTGTGTAATACTTTGCCTAGGTTAGTCAGGGCTTCTTGGAAATCACAACCATAAGGTGTAAAATCATCCATATAGATTTCCATAGCATTTTGTACTAATTCAGCAAAAATACTTAAGACTGATATCTGGAAAGTGGCAGGAGCATTACATAGGCCAAAAGGGAGGACCCTATAGGAAAAAGTACCCCAAGGACAGGTGAAGGTGGTCTTATCCTAGTCTTCTGGGCAGATTTGGATTTGGTTGTACCCACTAAATCCATCTAACAAAAGAAAATAACTTCTCCCCCGCCAGGCCATCTATCACTTGCTCAATGAAGGGTAGGGGAAAATGATCCTTCTTTGTGGCTTTGTTCAACTCCCTATAATCAACACAAATCCTCCACTTCCCATTTTTATTGGGAACTAACACTAAAGGAGAGACCCACTCACTGTCTGAGATAGGGTAAATGAATCCTACATCTAGTAGTTTTTGCAGCTCTTCTTTGACTATGTCTTTGAGAGCTAGATTCATCCTCCTTTGTGGCTTCCTGATTGGCCTACAACCTTCTTTGGTGTATATGTGGTGAGTACACACTTAAGGGTGTACTCCCTTCATTTCTTTATAGCTCCAAGCAAAGGATTCTAGGTTCTCTCTCAACATGTGGCGTAGGTTTTCCTCTTATAAAGTAGAAAGAGATGGGTTAATTTTCAAAGTCTTCTCTGGGCCAAATTCTATGGTTTTGACACGGAGTGGGTTGTAATTGGCCAAGCATAAGTCAATTGGATGATTTTTTTTGGGTTTCCCTTACTTCTTCTTCTAATGGCATTGAACTAGGAGTTGGACTTTGGAGCAGGTGTTCAATTAAATCACCCTCATCTTGCTCTCCTCCTCCTATGATTGCTTCCAAAGTATAAAGTTGGGTAGAATAAACCTCATCCTCTTCCTCCTCCTCCAACCATAAAGGTAAATCATGCTCTAGGGTGGGTTTAGCAAGAGGGTATAGGACTAATTGTTTGGACATATTCCCATTGTTGATGGTCATATTCCCAGTTTTGCAGCTAATGTAAGCATCATATGGCAAACCATGGCCTCCCAAGGATGAGAGGGTAACCAGTAAGCTTAGCCTTAGGCTAGAGAACTAGGGAATCTATAGGGTAAACCTAGGAGTCAATGGAGACCATCACATCCTCCATAATTCCCTCAGGGGTGACTGTTGAATGGTCTGCAAGTTGCATAACTATTGTGGTCTTCCTTAATGACCCTTAGAGGTTGATTTTGAGTATGGTTTCCTTGGTCATCACATTAACGACAACCCCAATATCAATCATAGTGTGTTATCCAGGTGGATCTTGGTGGCCACCTAGACCCCCACCATTGTTTTTCTCAGCATTTTGTGTTTCCTTAATTGTAGCACAACTTACTAATTTTAGCAGTTTTTCAGGTCCTAAACTTCCGGAGCTGTTTTGAGGCCCTAAACGATGCTTTTTGGAAATCTGGGGGTAATATGGGTCCATGGACCATTTTTTCCCTTCCCAAAGTGGTAGTGCTCGGATATATCTTTCTAACGAGCTATTGTACGCGTCAAACGGAGATCGTATGCCAAAGTTACGGCCCCGGGAAGTTGATATACCAATTTACCCAAACGGGGCCCGTAGTTTGGCGTTTCATCTTCTAGGGTTAGGTTTTGGAATGTTAATGGTTTTCCATTGTTTCTCAACAATAAATAGGCCTTCGAGCCTCATTGTAACACAGTTCAGAGGCATGTGGCCACCACATCTCTTCTCAGAGATAAGTTACCACTGCCCTAGCTGGTTTATTTCCATTACTGCTTGTAAGCATATTTCAGTATTTTACATTAATGAAATGAAGTATTATTTCCACTGCATATATATGTTTATGGTTATCTCTGTAATTTGTTGTGTTCCTGTTTTAGTCTGGATCAGTGGTATCAGAGCGGTCTACTTTTTCTTTGTTTTTCTTTGCATGTCCTCAACGAGGTCAGGATATAAGGAGTTAGGGCTTGAACTGGTCGAACCTTTGCAAGACCAGCCTCGCAATTCCCGACGACCTCCCATAGATGATGAGAAGAAAGATGAGGGGGTAGGAGATCCTATCAAAATCTTGCTCGAAGAAGCCCTCGAGCGACAACGGAATGCGATGATGGATAGCTTTGCCCAGATCCTTCAACAGCTACCGAGAAGCGACGCATCGACTTCCAGCAGCTACTCTGGAAATGCCATGCCCTTTAAAGTAAAAGTTAATTTTGAAATCCCCATATTTGAGGGTCAGATAGATGCAGATGTTGTAGATAAATGTTAAATCTGGTAGAGGGTTATTTTTCGGTTCATGAATTTTCGAGTCGGGAAAAGATTGTTTTCGCTCTTCTCAAAGCAGCACCCCACATCAAGGACTGGTGGGAAACCTACTGTGAGCAGAAGGATGAAAGTATCGGCTCACTATTTTCAGTTGCACCCACCTAGGATTCATTCTGGGATGCCATCAAGGAGCAGTACTACCCTGTCGGAAGCTATGAGGATGAATACATAAAGTGGATCACGCTGCGGAAGGGAAGGGACCAAGACGTGCCGAAGTTCACTAATCTTTTCCATACCCTTCGCACAAAGTTGGGTATCAAGGATTCAGAGTAGCATTTGATACTCAAATACCACGATTGCCTGCACAAGTACATCCAGGAAGAAATACAATTCTTGAACATCTCGTCGCTTGGCACAACATACCGATATGCTGTCAAGGTTGAGCAGAAGTTTAAACAAAAGAAGCAAGACTTTGGGTCTGCGAATCCAAAGCAAGGGAAAGGTGCCCCTAAACCACAGAAGAAAGGATAAAGCCAAGGCAGGGCAGCCCAAGACAACTCGCCAAAGCTGCAAGCAAAGAATAGTGCCGCAAAGCTGAAAAAGGACACAGGAAAATGGTGTGAGTTCCATAAGAGCTCCACTCACAACATAAGTGAGTTTCAAGCCAAGCAGTCACTGGTGGCTGAGCTAAAGGTTTCAGAATCAGATGCATTTTCAGACTCTGAGTCAGAACCCAACAAGGGGAATGACAAAGGGAAGCAGATCATTGATGCAAATCCCAATGCCACTATTTCTACCGCTAAGATCCAGAAAAATGAACCTAAAGATCCAGAGGAGGAGGAGCGTCTCTTCCACTCCCAGATGTGGGTAAAGGGCTTCCCGCTAAAATTCATTGTCGATAGCAGGAGCCAAAAGAACCTCATTTCGGTAGAGGTCGTGAAGCAGTTGGGCTTACCAACCACAGCACATCCACAACTATACACCATCGGGTGGTTTCACCAAGGACGGGATCTTCGCTTGAGCCAGCAGTGTTGCCTTCCATACAACATCAAGCCCTTCATGGATGAGGTATTGTGTGACATTGCTCCCCTTGAAGTTTGTGATGTATTATTAGGACAACCATACTTGTGGAAGTGACATGCTATGTATGAATCAAGGCCTCGTGCTGTTATTATTACATTGGGAAATAAGTTGTACAGGATACTAGAGGTAGCACCGCCTACCGCCATCTCTTTGATTACTGTAAAACAATGCAGTAAGCTCATTTCCAAAACTGGAAATTTGTTTTCTTGATGATTCGCCCTCAAGAAAAAAAGAATATGGTGGCCACGACCTCCAGACAGGGCCCCTCCGCACTACAACTACAGATCGACAAGGTCGTGAAGGAGTACGAGGACATCTTCACCTCCCCCGCAAGGGTTCCTCTACACTGTCAGGTAAAGCACTCCATCGATCTGACTCCAGGTGCGCCGCTACCCAATGGACCAATATATCAGCACTCCATTCTGGAGAACGATGAAATCAAGAGGCAGATTCAGGAGCTCCTGTAGAAAGGTCACATCCGTTCGAGTTCATCACCTTGTGGGAGCCCGATCGTGTTGGTACAGAAGAAGGATGGGACTTGGAGACTCTGTATTGAATATCGATTGTTGAACAAGATCACTGTCCATAATCGGTACCCGATCCTGTGGATTGATGACCTTCTAGACCAAGTAAAGGGGGTGAAATGTTTCAACAAGATCGATCTGAAGTAAAGATATCACCAGGTACCAATCGAACCCCCTGATGTGTGGAAGACTACCTTCAAACCCAAGGAGGGCCTTTTCGAATGGTTGGTTATGCCTTTCGGATTGACGAATGCTCCTGCAACCTTCATGAGGCTAATGGATGACATCTTGCAGCCATTCACCAACTCATTTGTAGTGGTATACTTGGATGACATTCTGATCTTCAGCCAAAGTTAGGAAGAGCACCTCCACCACATCCGACAGGTTCGCCAAACACTGCGGCAACACAAGCTATGTTCCAATTTGGAGAAACTTTTGGCATGACCCAGGTTCAGTATCTGGGATACATTATTGATGAACAGGGGGTGCATGTGGATCCAGCCAATATCCAAGGCATTTAGGATTTGCCATCTCTAACCACTCTGATAGAACTCCATAGCTTTCTAGGTCTTGCCAACTTCTACCGCAGGTTCGTGTTGGGGTTTTCTAATATCACTTGGCCCTTGAGTCAAGTCACCAAGGAAGGAGCGAAAGAAAATTTCTTTTGGTCTGAATCTCAACAGAAGGCATTCATAGAGTTGAACGATCGCCTTTGCAAGGCACCAGTGCTCGCATTACCAAATTTACAACAACCATTTGAGGTCAAGACAGATGCCTCTGACTATGCT
>APFE030644442.1:0-12545 GCA_000404065.3 Pinus taeda | reverse complement strand
GTGCCTACGTACTAGTATCTTAGCTAGTACAAGAACTATGGGGGTTGTAGCTCCCTTCCAGGAGAGACTGGAGAACGAGAGAGGGTTGTAGCTCTCTGCAGGTAGAATCTTGCGTACTGGTATAAGATTGCACCAGTACAGAAATATTGTAAAAGGATTTTCTTATTAAGAAGAAGATTGAGATGACTTGTAGCAGGTGGTTTTCTCCCACATTGTGTTTCCACCTTATATCGTGGTGTTCATGTGTGTGGCTTATGTGTGATGATCTGTTCTATGTTACTGCACCTGTTTACTGTTAATATGGTTGATAATGTTCTAATGCACTCATTAAGGATCAACTAACTGAATCATAAGTAGTTGTGGAAGTAGCATATATGAATCTGAATATGGAACTGAAAAAGTTTTATTGATGTGATAATACTGATTCACCCCCCCTTCTCAGTATTATTTCCAACAAATAGGTCCAATGAAGTCCATGCCCCCCTTGTCAAATGGCTCGAAAGTCACTTGAGGATGCAGAGGCATTTCATCACTTGGAGTAGGCTTCCCCATCCTTTGGCACTGATCACACTGACTAGTATATCTTTTCACATCCTAATGAAGAGTGGACCAATAATAGTTTGCTTGTAACACTTTGAATGCTATCCTGTTTGCTGCAAAGTGACCTCCATAAGGCCTATCATGACAAGTCATAAGGATGTCAAAGACTTCCTCCTCCTTGACACGCCTTCTCAAGATTTGATCAAGGCCAAGTTTGAAGAGATTGCCCCCAATCCAAGTGAAGGGGGTGCTCTTCTTTATAATCTTGTTTTTCTCTTTGGAGGACAAGCTCAGTGGGAATTGTGCAGATACCAAATAGTTTGCTATGTCAACGAACCATGGAGAGAGAACTGAAATGACGAAAAGGTGCTCATCTGGTACCTGAGTGCTATTGTTTTTGAGACTAAAGAATATCACCTTAAAATATATCTGATAAAATTTACCAGTCATTGTGGCTACATCCGGCCCTCACTATCGATCTAGACAATTGTTAGGACTTCCTCCACTCACTGTGGAGCATCTGTTGAGATCCACTGACTCGGATTCCTCATCTTGAGGAATCAGTCTCCTAAATCACACACGGGATCATTCTGGATGACTGATGATTCTGATTTTCCAGAGGATTTCTTCACGAAAGGATTTATTCCTCTTTTTAACACTCCACTTACAAATCAGATGGATCCTGTTATTGCTCCCGTCATACCAGTACTTCACTCTTCACTGGGAGGAACTCTCCCATCTATTCAGATGACACCTCAAGGGTTGTGGAATTATAGAGACACTGTGAGTCCTCTACCACTTCCCCAGTCGACGGTCATCACAACACTAGCAATGTGGAACCCTGCAATCCCATTTGTCCCAGGTACTACAACTCACATAACACCCTCTATTAGCGGAACCCAACAGATGCTAGGTTCCACTCCTATGGTGCGCCAAAGGATACCTTCGACTAGTGCCACATATAGTGCTCCATATAACACTCAATGTGGCACTATGGGCGCGGTCCCAGTTTACCAAAACCAAGGTGGGCCGTCAATGTATGGTTCTAACCCCTAGATTGAGGTATCTAGGGCGGTTCCCAATATGCACATGGTGGCGGGCAATGTCACAGTTCCCCCGCCATTCTCAAGCATGCATGGACAGTTGCTGATTGACATGAATTTTCCTTATGTCAATCAAAGCCATATGGTTAGTTTAGTGTCAGTTGGGAATCCACAAGGGATCCCCACCCAATCCATGGGGGCACCCTACTCACAAGCTCAGATGAGTCAAGTGGGCACCGCTTATACTGGGGGCAACTTCATACCCCAGTATCAAAATCCTCATGGTAATCCACTTTACAACACTATACCACAAAGCAAATACTACACCACACAACCCATGTACACCATGGGGAACCAAACGATGGGCGAAGTGTAGAGCTCCTCAGGTCATCCATCATCACAATGGTCCGAGTCAGGGGCACCCAACAGTTTTCCTTTTTTGGCAACATTGGATATCCCCAACTTATACAAGTTGACTAACAACCGCATCTACCATAACCTACAATGGTCGCTGATCCCGCATAAAATACTGGCGGATATTCCTAAGTTCGACGGAAAACAAGGAGAGGATCCAGGCACTCATGTCACCACCTACCATCTATGGTGTGTTTCTAACTCCATGGTCGATGAAAATGTCTGACTGCGTATTTTTCCCCGCACCCTCACTGGTAATGCTGCAAAGTGATATATTGAGTTACCACGTGTGTCAGTGAATACCTTTGACGCTTTAGCAATGTAGTTCCTAAAGAAATTTCAGTTACCTATCCATTATGAGATAGGGATAGAGCTCCTTACTTCATTTTGGGATACCACCACCCACATCTCTGATCATATCCATGAATGGAGACGTAGGCGGAGGTTAGTCAAAGCTCCTATCCCTAATTTTCTCTTAACGGACTGGTTCTGTAAGTCACTACTCCCACAAATTGCTAGAGATGTCGCTCTAGGTGGTGCGATCATAGAGGACCAACCCATACGTCATGCCCAGCACTTACATTTGATCTATTAACAGCCTGGAACTCCCTACGACATTATCCCCTATGCTCCCGGTAACCCCAATCCCCCCACCACTCGGCGTCTTGGAGCGCATGCCGACGGTATTGTCGACGCAACCTCCATGAGCACTGTAAAACAACTCAGTGGGTTTGTTGCCAAGTTGGCAGTGGACCCATTTACCAAAATGACTACTCTTCCTGCCACTGTGATTAACTCTGTGTAGTCTACATAGAAATCCAGTAGTAAGAACAAGAAGAAATAGAACAAGGCCGCTCCTTTTGAGGAGTAGTCATCTAAGCAGCCCAACCCGAAATAGAAGGCTGATGCGCCTACTGATACGGAAAAGGATAAATGCACCAACTATTTGTGCAAACTCTATCTTGAAGATCATGTAACCTGGTGTTGTTTGCATCTTCAAGAATGCACGAATTACCTTACCAAGAAAGATTCTGGTAAGGCACCTGCTGTCCTTAGAAATCCTTTTCCTAATCAATAGCAGAAAAATATGGTTGACAACCAATCGCAACCCATGTCAAAGGGCAGCGACGGTTCGCAACACCCTTCAGCTGGTGAAGGGAGTTCTGTCGTTTACACATTTGGATTGGTAGATCTCACCACAAGAGCCAAATCTTATGAATCTCTTGTCGCTCTGGCAGTAGAATCATCCACAGGTCAAAACCCATCGCCGCCCAATGATTTGTGAATCGAAAGGCCGGTTGAGACTTTGTAATCCAACCCCCCAAGGGGGCACTTCGATGCACAATGCACAACACATCTGCATGTGCCACCCAACACTACAACATTGTAGAGGATTTGGTGCAAGCGCCGTTAGCCATGTTGGTGCTTGAAGTATTAAAAACATGCCCCAGCCAAAGGAAAGCTTTGCTTTTGGCTATTAGGGGTATTGACCCTGCGGATTCCATGCTTTCCATTTTCGAAATGGACAAGTGTAAACCTCCCCTTTCCCACTAGCTTGCATTTCAGGTGCATATCACTTCGAAAGGTAAAGGTATACACCGAATTATCGTCAATGAAGGTGCTTCAACCTACGTCATGTCGGCTTCATGTTGGCTCGCCTTGGGCTTCCCAACCCTCTCACCACTGTCAAACTCCCTTAAAGCTTTTGATGGCCGCACATTTATCCCAAAAGGATACTTAGCTATATTTCCCATCACTTTGCCTAGGAAAATAGTAACAATGGACATAGAAGTCATGGACAAGAAACTCGACTATAATCTGTTGCCAGGTCACAGTTGGACATATGCTATGACGGCCGTCGTATCTACTGTCTTTCGCATCATCCAATTTCCATTGGATGGAAAGGTTATTACAGTAGATCATTTGTCTTTCTGTACCCCTGATTATTCACCATTACCAAGTGGCTCCGTACCCCTAGTAGGAGGTGGAACGGACTCTCACGTTAGTATCGATACTGGTCTATTGAAGGCTTCTTCTCTCAAAGGTTGTTTCCCTCTTCAGTTGCCTAAGGTTCCGCAGATGGTCAACATGCATTCATCAATTCCTCATAAACAAACCAATCCATGGATCCTTCCAGCTCCTTCAGACATTGACACGTACGGAGAACAAATGCTATTGTCACTAGCTGAATTTAAAATTCCATCTGAATCTCCGGTCACTTTTGTTTTGGCCAACAGTACCACAACCCCTCCCATAACCGCTCCTTCTTTTGATCCACTCAATCAAGTCCTACCGATGGATGAAGCTATTAGAGATATCACGAAGTTATAAGAGCGACCTTGGGAGGATTCGCACCATCATGTTTCAATATCTGATTCAGACATGATGCCTCTTCAAAGCTTGTCACTTGACGCACATGAAATTGTTTCCTCATCGTATATGACTATCCAACTTTTGGACTCGGAAGGAAACATGGGAAATATTTCACAAACATTGCTCCCCGATATTTCTATCATGATAGGCATCGTGGAAAACATACATAGTGGAGCCAATCACAATCTTGAGGAAATTGTCAGCTTCACCTACCCATTTAGGGACTTTTGCGATGTTTTTCCTTGGTATTATGAGGAAATGCATGGCATAGACCCTTCTAATGTCAAGCATGAAATCGAGAAAGATCGAGCGTTCTTTTTATGGTATTTTTCTTGCTTGTTAATTTGAAAAACCTCGAGTCCTCTTCTTTGGGCTCGTTAAACTACTACAAAGATGGATAGAGCACTGTTAGGGATATTTTATTGCTCTTTAAAAAATATAAACATCCCCAAGCTTTTGTCCTTGCGCTCATTAAAACTATGCAACGATAAACATAGAACTTTTGGAGACATTTTATTGCTCTTTAAAAAATATAAACATCTCCGAGTTTTTGTAGTAGGACTTGTTAAAAATATATACTACAATCCCTAAAGCACTTTTTTGGGATATTTGATCACTCTTTAAACAATACAAACATCCTCGAGTTTTTCATCCTTTGCACTCGTTGAACATATGGAAACGATGCTTTGAGCACCTCTTTTTTGATCTAGTTCCAGTTCATAAACTGAAAAAGACCAAATGGAGCATCCTTTTTAGGCACTTTTTTCTCACTCTTTAAACTGAAAAAATCCCGAGCTGTGTCTTGCTGCTCGTTAAACGAGCTAAAGATGACTCGAGCATTCTTTCAAGTAATTTTTTCAAGCTCGTTAAAAAATGAAAAATCCCGAGTTTTTGTTATTGAGCTCGTTAAAGTGTCACGACAAAACACGAGTTTAGTCCGCTGCCTCGTAGTCGTAACAAAATGAGGTCGACATCTATTGGAAAAATGTTTCTCTTTATCTAGGTCCAGTAGATTAAATACGGAAAAGTAACCGATACAGGTATACTATTAACCTTTTGTCGCACCTGTTTAACAACTATGACAAAAGGACCACCATGGAGTCTCTCTTTACGATCTTTTCAGACTCTCTAAAGATGAAAAGATCACTGAGTTGTCTAGTCTGGACTCTTTAAATACACAAACAAGATATAGATTCATTCTTTTTACGATACTTTTCAAACTCTTAAAAGATGAAAAAATCGACGAGTTTTCTTGTCTGAACTCATTAAACTAATAAGATAGGGCAAAGAGTTGTTCTTTTTGTGATCCTTTTCAGATTCTCTAAGCATGAAAAGGTCAATGAGTTTACCCATCTGGACTCATTAAAAATTAGATGGGGAAAGTGGAAATACAACCGTATCCTGAAGTGTGGTTTGGCAGCAAAAGTTCCCTTGAACATGGAACTCCCTTAGATAAACCGTCATTTTGATAGCCTCTCAATATGAACCCTACCAACCTATGAGTTTTTAGCCCATATACCCTGATGCCATTGCATCTTCGTATCTTAAACACTCTGTAGTGTTCATGAGTCTAGTATTGTCTGGTTAAAACCGTTGTCATGCCTTCTATTGTGTAGAGGTCCCTACTTATTTCCTCGATCAACTAACCCTACATATCCTTTCATCATGCCCTCCATTGTTTAGACCCAAAAGCTCAAAAGATTCTTCAAAAAGCAAAATCATCCTTGTCTGGTTTCATGTTGACTGATGTAGGACACATCATTGCCTACCTTTCGACAGGTTCCTTCCTATCGACTTCAACACTCTATCTAGGAAGACTACCCAGAAACACATTTAGTGCCTTGGTGCTTGTAGACATTAGTGGTAGGTTACCTTGTGCTTGATCACGGGTTTTCATCATTGTCTTTTTTCATCATTGTCTCCTGGTTAAGCGATTCTACGAGTGTTCGACGACAAAAAATCTTTCACACTTGCTAGTTTGCACTATGCATCTTGGAGACCATCACCATTATCGATGGCCTTGCTCGCATCTGTTAACAGTCTCCATTATTGGCTGGTAATCAAATGATTTCATGCATGTTCGATGTCAACTCATTTTACCACATCTATCGATCTATGCTGTTCGGTGAAGCAGGAATCAAGACCTTGGGTAAAGGCTTGCATCATTCAGCCTTGTTTCCTCTCCCAAGCTGTGATATTGTTCTTTGAAGACAACCATTTCAGGATAATCTATTATGACACTGGATCTGGCTTGTGCCATATTGGTGGCCAGCATTGTTATATCTCTGAGGAGAAAGTTACTCTGACATAGCTACTCAGCATGGGAATACCCGACTCAAGACATGATTTTAGCAGTTCATATATATGTACTTTTGTTGTATTAGGTTTTCCTTATGGCCTGAAAATTCTCTCTCTCTCTACAAAGATTTTGATAAGAAACTATAGTATTTTCATAAAGTATTTCAGCCATCGCCTCTGCCTCTGATCCCATACTTTAGGGGGAATTTGTTATAGGAAAAATTAACCTCCTAATCAACTCAGAGGATAAAGACAAGATGATTGAAAGAATGACCACAGTTGCAGGCCCAGAATCCACACTAATGCTCTCTGTACACTGATAACCTACTTTATAAAGCTTGTTTACAAGCATAAAGGAGCGTTAGTCAACTTGCTAAATCTTGTTGTTAGACCAGGGGGAGCATTAGTGAACTTTAGTGATGCTCAAGTGGTTATGCCTACGAATCTGCCATTAAATATCTAGATATTATTTCCCTAAATTTGTGGGAGAAAAGTAGGGAAACTCATAAAATCAAGATATTTGGAGAAATTATATTCCAGAAATAGAGGAAAATGGGAAAAAGTTGGTAAACGAGGTAGGTTCATGGTTTTTACCCAAATGAACTATAGGTGGAGTTGGGCAGCCCTAAATCGATTTCTATATAAGCAACGAGAGGGCCATTGCACAATGGTCAGAGCATTTAGAAGGATAGTACATGGTGCTGTTGTGATATTGTAACATTCTTGAAGGAGCTAGCTAAAAGAAGGAGAGAGAGAGAGGAAGAAGGGATAAGGAAGGCTGATACAATAGGGTTGTTGTAATCACTCTTCTGTTCTGAATATAGGACTGCAGTTGTGTTCCACTACTCGAAGTGTCGGTGATATTGTGCATTTATTTGTTCATTCTAATGCTTGTTGTGTTGAGTAGATAAGTTACACATTTATACATGTTTGTTACAGATTCTTTCATTAACTGTTAGAAGTATATGCTGTGATTGGTTTGCTTCATTCTTTTGTGCAGGAATCGTCTTGGAGCAGGTCAGGAGGAGTTCTTCCTACTGTACGGAGATCCCCAAGTGAATCTAGAAAGAACCAAATGTGATCCTTTATCCATATCCTGTCAATATATGTAAGATAGATGAGCATGTGTGTAATAGGTACCTTTTGCAGATAACCTTACGGTCTGTCGAAAGTCACGGGAAGACTTTCGAGGGTAGTTTTCATCCTGTGCATTTTACCCCATAGCATGGGTAGGTCGACATTACATTTACAAGACTAGGGTGGACAGCCTTGTGACTCTATCATACATTTTGCACTCTGTGCCCGCATTTCATGGAGACTTTACAACAATATTGGGTCAAAAATTGGGCTTTGAGCCCTAAAACATGCCATGGGGGGATTCCATGCCCAACAATACCCAAATTTGTAAAATACATTCTCCCTTAAGAACTCATCCACCTTCTCCTCTATTTCTGCCTTAATTGCATTGGTTTTAGCCCACTTAGTTAGATAGTTAGTGCACATAATGATGTACTATTATTGCTTGGAAGGAGGGTCAATAGGTCCAATGAAGTCCATGCCCCACTTGTCAAATGGATCGAAAGTCACTTGAGGCTGCAGAGGAATTTCATCCCTTGAAGTAGGCTTCACCATCCTTTGGCACCGACCACACTGACTAGTATATCTTTTCACATCCTAATGAAGAGTTGGCCAATAATAGTCTTCTTGTAACACTTTGAATGTTGTCCTATTTGCTACAAAGTGGCCTCCATAAGGCCCATCATGATAGGTCATAAGGATGTCAAATACTTCCTCCTCCCTGACACACCTTCTCAATATTTGATCAGGGCCAAGTTTGAAGAGATTTCCCCCAATCCAAGTGAAGGGCGTGCTCTTCCTTATAATCTTGCTTTTCTCTTTGGAGGACAAGTTCGGTGGGAACTGTGCAGATACCAAATAGTTTGATATGTTACCAAAACATGGAGAGAGAACTAAAATGGCGAAAAAGTGCTCATCTGGTAACTGGTCATCAACCATTCCTTCCTCACCTACAGGCAGAGTTAATCTGGACAAAAAATCTACAAAAACATTTTCCTTTACAGGCTTATCAACAATAGTTAGATACTACTGATGTAAAAAAAGTAACCATCTTATAATATAATCATTCACATCAGGTTTATTCATTAAATATTTGATTGCAACATGGTAAATATGGACAAATGTTTGATAGCCTGTAATATAATGCCATCATTTTCTCAATGAATGCACAATAGCCAGGAGCTCCTTTTCGCTCACTGTGTAGTTCAACTCGGCCTTTGAAAAATTCTTATTGATAAAGTAAATGGCATAAGGAAATATTTCATCTATATGACCTAGCGCTGCTCCTATGGCTTTGTGTGAGGCATCATCATGAATATGAAAATGAAGGGCCCAATTTGGGCTTCAGAGAATCAGTGCAGTGGTTAACTTGTTCTTTAGGATGTCCAAGGCCTCTTAACAACTTTTTGACCATAAAAACTGAGAGTCTTTGGCCAACAACCCAAATAAAGGAGAGGCCAACTTGTTGAAGTCCTTTATGAACCTTTGGTAGTATCCAACTAACCTAGGAAACTTCTAATATTTCTCTTCTTTTGAGGAGGTGGGACCCTTTTGATGATAGCTATTTTGTTTGGGTCCACTTGTAGTCCTCACTGAGATATTGAATGACCCAGCATGGTCCCTGCAGTAATCAAGAATTCACATTTTTTAGGACTGAGAGACAGGTTCATTTCAATGCATTTGTGCACAACCTTACCTAAGCTGGACAAAGCGTTCTCAAAATCACCCCCATAAGGTGTGAAATCATCCATATAGATTTCTACCGCATCATGGACTAACTCAACAAAGATACTCAAGACTTCTCTCCGAAAAGTGGCAGGAGCATTGCATAGTCCAAAAGGAAGGACCATATAGGCAAAATTTCCCCAGGGACAAGTGAAGGTGGTTTTATCCTGGTCCTCTGTGTTGATCTAGATTTGATTGTACTTGCTGAATCCATCTAAGAGAGAGAAAAACTTTTTCCCTGCTAGGCCATCTAGCACTTGGTCAATGAAAGGTAGAGGGAAATGGTCCTTCTTTGTGGCTTTATTCAATTCCATGTTGTTAACACCCAGGTTGTTCCCTATGACTCCCAAGGGAATACGGCCGGGGTAACCACTAACCAATCTTTGGATTACAGCTTCTAGCCCAGCTGTAATCAGAGAGGGCTCTCTCTGTAAGTTTTGTCTCTGTTCTATGGAAATTTTAGGCCAGTTATGAAGTTAAGGTTTTTGGCTTATGTTTGGTTGGGAGGATGCCTTTCTGAAACTTTCAAAGTGTAGTTCTGCAGGTAAAATTAGTCCATTGGGCAATGGAGTCTGTGGCTGTTGGTTTCTTGAAATCCTGAGTTTGATGTAGCTGGAGTTATAGGGCCATTTAGATATTTCATGAACAAACTTTAAATTGTGATTATGGAGTGTAAACAACCAATGAAAAGCAATTAAGAATTTTTCACTAAGCTGGGATGTGAGAAAGGGATGCATTCCTCAGGAGCAAACTTGAATTCCTGAAACAATAACCACTGTGATGATATAGTGTGAAAGGGTAGCAATTAAGAATTACGCTTTCATTACTATAACTGAAGAACAGACATTTAAAATAGCTTAGATTGAATTCAGGGTAATCTGTGATTAAGTCATGGAACTATTCTTTTTCCTTGCTATTAACTGTTTAAACATAGGCAACATGAAAGAGATATGAAAGATGAAAAACATATAATAAAGAGTTACAAGAGAAACTTATTGAGTCATGAGATACGCAGGAATCCTACAACATTCAGCTACACACCAGCAGGACATCAAATAACACAGAGGTTTGGAAATTCCATCATCCTTTGTATTACTTCTCTGAGAATTATAGTAAAAGAAAGAGCAGAATAGATATGAGAAATCTCTTACATCCAATGTCCAACCCCTGCTAACAAATGCGAGGGGGAATATATAGCAGTCTCATACAAAATATCTCAGGCATTGAGTCATCTGAGAGATAAATATCTACTTTAACTCGTACAGGAGTAGTAGATGAGAAGTTATTACAATCTTTAATGAAACATTAAAGGCTCTTAACTCCTGTCATAACAATTTGACCTTTGGAGCTTACGGAGTTGGTTGAGCGCTTTGTTATGACTACTGAATGACGTGTCTGTGCAGCTCTGTCCTCCTGTAGCTTTTCGGTCCTGTCACCTGTGACTGTTAGCGCTGCTGTGGTGGCCGAATACTTGTGCTGAGTTGGCTTAGCCTCTTTCTCCAAATCCTACCACTCCTAAATCCTACCACTCCATCTCTCTCTGAGGGGCATTCAAAGGGGCAACATTGAAGGCCACAGGTGCAACTGGAGTCTCCATGACTACTTGGATTCTGTTTTCTGTATGGGCTTCTGTTTCTTCGACTAAAAAATAAGAAAGAACGCTGCCTGAGTGAAGAGGTAATTGAGAAATGAAGGGTAACAGGGTGAGTTTACAGCAATTGAAATACTGTTTCAGTCTCTTAAGAAGGTAAATCTTTGTCTTTAACAGACCTTCCTCAGCAATTGAATGTGGATTCCGGGTTTCAGTTCACGACTGCATGAATGAAAATGCAGGTTTTTCACTGAAATTTTAGTCCAAATAGGCTCGGCTAATGAATTTCGACCGTTAACTTTTCAAGTGGGAGCTGGGTGCAGGTAATTTTCTGGTGAATTATGCGTTTTCTGTGCTTTAAGTGAGTTTTTTGCTATTACAGAGAAAAACCAGGCTTAGAGAAGACTTGCATGGAGAAATACCTGGTAAATCGATGGGCCGGGTCACCAATGCAGGTGGGTAGGCACGCGGAAGGTCTCCTGGTCGATTTTGAGCAAGTTGGTGCAATTGGTCGTAAATTGCATGCAGAGAGCGCAACAATAGTTTTTTGCAAAAGTGGAAAAAATAACGCGAAAATTGACAAAATATGGCTTTTTTGGGTTATTCGCGCCTTTTTTAGCTGACGTCAGCATGACGTCACAGGGTGGGTCAGGGTCAGATGACGTCAGCATGACATGATCAGGTGACGTGGCGGCCTATGACTGGTCCACGGTGGTAGTGAGGTGGCAAACAGGTGGAGCAATGGTGGACGGGGCATGCGGTCATGGCGATGACGTAGGCAGTTAGGCGGCGCTAACGTTAACAGGTGGCGCAATATCGGGCAGCCTATGCTACGGAAAGGAATCTGTCAGAGGGGGCTCCGATGCGATTTGGGGGCGACGTGTGGACCTGGCCTGACGTCAGCGTCTGACAGATATCGGATGATATTGTCCGGATGTTGGGGCCGGTCCGATATCAGCGTCAATCGTTGGATGGAAAGAGGTTGATCGGACGGTCGTCGGGCCAGTGATGTGCACGGAGGATACGACATCGGGCGGGGATTTTAAAAATGATTTTTTGATGGGATTCGTGCCCGGGCGGGACTTTGGAAATATTTGCGTATTGCATGATTTT
The DNA here is from genome assembly GCA_000404065.3 of Pinus taeda. Taxonomy (NCBI): domain Eukaryota; kingdom Viridiplantae; phylum Streptophyta; class Pinopsida; order Pinales; family Pinaceae; genus Pinus; species Pinus taeda. Next base: position 371 of record APFE030644442.1, on the reverse strand, counting down.
CCAATGTATTTTCATAAAGGTGCGCATATCACAAAACTTAGGAGGAAATGGGTTTTTTATGAAATTTCATATAAAAGCGCATATGCCTCGGAACTTTGGATAAATGGGTTTTTTCATATATAAAGCTCACAAAGGCCTCCAAACTTAGGATAAGGCAAACAAAATGGGTTTTCAGGGTATTTTTGCCTTTTGGGTGGGTTAGAAGGGTGCAAAGGGTTTTTCCAAGGTCTCTTTAGGCAAAGTGAAGGATTGAATGTGCAAATGAGTTCTGGGGGAGACAAGAGGTTAGGGCTGGGTTCTCAAACTCACCAGATGTCAATTTTATTCCCTAGTGGTGAAACATATGGCTATAATGCCAAGGGGGGGGGGGG
>APFE030644430.1:0-14814 GCA_000404065.3 Pinus taeda | reverse complement strand
TTTTGGCTAGCCATTTATTTTGTTGTGGGGAGGATAGGCGTTGCTCCAAAAAATATTTAAGACTGTGATGATCTGTGTGGATTTGGAAATGTCGCCCCAATAAATAAGGTCGCTAGGTTTCGACTGCATGTAAGATGGCCATCATTTCCTTCTCGTAGGTAGATTGGACCTGATTCTTCCCACTAAGTTGTTGGCTTGTGAAGGCCAACGGTCACCCTTCCTGCATTAAAACCGCCCCAATACCTGTACCCGAAGCATCAAATTCAATGACGAAAGATTTGGTGAAGTCAGGTAGTGCTAAAACTGGAGTGGAACTCATGGCATTTTTTATAGCTGTAAAGGCCTGTTGGGCTTCCTCATTCCAGAAGAATGAATTTTTCTTTAGGAGTTGGGTGAGGGGTTGTGCTATGCGACCATAGTTGCGGACAAGTTTACGATAATAGCCTGTGAGACCCAAAAATCCTTGCAAACTCTTCAAGGTCTTAGGTTGAGGCCATTCCTGCATTGCTTGGATCTTTTTGGGGTCCACCTTGACACCCTCACGCCCCACAATGTGGCCCAAATACTCGACTTCTGCCATGCCAAACGAACACTTGGACATCTTGACAAATAATTTATGCTTGCGGAGCAGTTGCAAGAGTAGATCTACATGCTGAAGATGTGCGGCCCAAGTGCAACTATAGATGAGGATGTCATCGAAGAAGACAAGGACAAATTTCCTGAGATATGGTTTGAGAATGTGGTTCATAAGGCTCTGAAAAGTAGAGGGGGCATTACAAAGACCAAATGGCATGACCAGGAATTCATAGTGGCCTTCATGAGTTCTGAAAGCAGTCTTGGGGATGTGGACTTCCTTCATGCGAATTTGGTGGTAGCGTGAGCGAAGATCCCGCTTCGTGAAAAATTGAGCCCCATTGAGTTCATCCAGCAAATCATCAACCACCGGGATGGGAAATTTATCTTTGACTGTCAACTTATTGAGGGCCCTGAAGTCAGGACACATCCACCACTCCCCATCTTTCTTGAGAACCATGACCACTGGGGATGAATAAGGACTGATGCTGGGACGAATGACGCCTGCTTCCAAAAGTTCCTTGATGATTTTTTCTATTTCATTCTTTTGGGTGAACGGATATCTGTATGGGCGCACATTTGGGGTTTGGGCCCCTGGAACCAAGGTGATGCTATGATCATGTTCCCCTCGCGAGGGTGGAGGCCCTTGAGGCTTGTCAAAGACCGGAAGATGGATTTTTAAAATCTGTTGCATCTCAGGATGAATTGGCGACAGCTTGGTTTCGACTACCTGGATGGCATTAAATTGAGCTACAACTCCATGATTGCCCTTTTTTAACAATTTTTCCATCCTATGCAAGCTGATGATAGAGGGGGCTCCTGCCTGGAGTCCTCGGAGGGTATGTGTGTGGTTGTTCTGCTTAAAACTCATATACAACTCCTGGAAATCCATTGTGATTGGCCTAAGAGTGCGGAGCCAGTCAGCGCCGAGGACAATGTCACAACCCCCCATGTGTATGGCAAACATGTGGGTTTTCAACTGATAATCCCCCATTTGAAGTTTGACATTTTCACAACGGCCTTCACATTTCATTGTGCCTCCATCTGAAATTTGAACTTGGAAGTTAGAAACTGCTCGTACAAAGCAATGCACTGTTTCTGCGACTTTTTGATGGATGAAATTATGTGTACTTCCACTATCAATCAAAAATGCTACTGGGCAATGTTTAATAAACCCTCTGATTTTGAGCATTTGAGGGGAAGAAATCCCTGCCAAGGCATGCAACGAAATAACTAGTTCGTCAGAGACATCGTCCTGTTGGTTATCGTCCTCTAGAGGCTTATGTTCCCCAAGTGAAGGATCTTCCTCTGTTGAGTTGTAGTCAGTGGCATCTATTTGAAAGAATTTGGGCTCCTTACATTTATGACCTGGGTAGTATTTTTCATCATAGTAGTAACATAGTCCTTGCTTCCTTCTTTCGGCCATTTCCGCAGGGGACACCTTTTGGACCTTAAGGGTTTGAGTCGTGTGCTGCGCCTGTGGGAGGCGACCTTTAGCGGGGAAATTTGGGCGATTGTATTGGGCTGCTAATGCACGTTCCACCTTACGAGCTACCTTGCAAGCCTCCATCCACATGGGAGGGTGGTGAAGTAGTGCTTGAGCTCTGATGGCTTCTTTAAGACCACTGATAAAACATTCCATGTAGAACTCATCTGTGAGACCCTTAGTGCGAAAAGCTAAGCTTTCAAAAGCATTAATATATTCCTCTACTATACCAGTCTGTCTGAGCTTAGTGAGACGACCCAAATAAGAGTCTTCTTGTTCAAAGCGATCTCGAAGAGCTTTGGTAAATTAGGTCCAAGTCCTAAAATATCCATGGGAGCGCTGATGCCATTCCCACCATTTCCACCGTTCATTGTCAAAGTACATGCTCCCCAACACAAGCTTAGTCGCATCATCTAGGATTTGATTCAATTTGAAATACTGGTCCATTTGTGCTAGCCATGCTGCTGGGTGAGAACCGTTAAATTTATGCATATCCAACTTAGGAGGTCGCTGATTGGGTGGTGGATGGGTGTGCCAGACGTGAGGAGAGTGGCTAGATTCACCGTAAATGCCTTCATAGCCATTATACCCCTCCTCGTGGGCTTGCTCCTTGCCATTTGACATAAAATCCTCCTTGCCTTTTCCTTGCAATTTCTCTAGCTGGAGACTCATTCCTGTAAGTAGGTTGTTCATGTTATCCAGATTTATTTTGTCCAGCTGAGTGTGGATTTTGTTCACCGTTTCTTCCAGTTTGTCCATCCTTTCATTGGCCATCGCTTGAGCTCTAGTTGCTACCATACACCGTCGTGATGAAAAATTGGGACCGCCAAAAATTTTTTTTCCCAATTAATTGAATGGTACCACCATGCTCAGCTCGTCGTCCTGATTTTAATGGTCTATATCACCAATAAGCGTCCCGGAACATCTCAGACTTTTTTTTTTTTTACTCCTAACGGAGTTCTACTCCTTCTTGATCAATACTGCAGTCGCCAAATCCTCAAAATGTCAATGCCGCCAAAAGTCCTACGACAATTATACCCTGGTATAGGAACCCTGCACAACACTTCTGGTCTGCTGGATCTGAGAGAACTGGCTGGTTGGAACCGATGTCTACTGCTGTTGCACTCCTTTGCTCAAGCGGATCTGGAAGAGATGATGCTTAAAAAGAAAAGGAACTAGGGTCTTGAGGAGTGTCAGGTGCTACAGATCGCAATATACATAAGGGTCTGGCATTAGTACTCGGCCCAATGTTTCAGGGCTCTAACTAAGGAGGGTCGACCGTACCCTTAGCCATACCACCCGACTACCTTATCGTATGGGCGAGTAATCTCTCTGAGTGGTGTTCTCGATGTACTGTAGCCGCAAGACGGTCGCTGGTTTATCTATGGTGAGGTTTTTAGGGAGCCTATGGGGCTTCCGATATACCCACAGGGTACGTGGAAGACAGTCCGTGCGCGGTACTGTCTAATGCGCTACTACTTGAAGGGGTACCCACAGGGGTTACAAGGGAGTCCAACAGACGTGACCACCTCTTATATTTCCTGCGTGCATGCCTCCCCAAATCCGCAGATTTATGCGCTCAATGATAGATCCCGTGGTTTAAAGATGCTGGAACACGTCTCGAGCCAAAAAAAAAAAATTGCTACTTAATGGAGCTCCCACCGGCCCTGGAAAGAGCTCTGATACCACTTGTTATGATTCTTAACCTGCAAAAGATACCCAAATACAGAATATGCGAAGAAAAGAGACCGAGAACACCGAATGGCAATGACTTTATTATTCAGAGAGTAATGTTCACTTGCCTCTTCGAGGGGGCAACCGCCAATAGAGTAGAGCTCGATTACAAAAATAAGACAGGATGCTCCTCGCAGGGAGTTACTATCCTTTATATATGACTCCTACAATTAATACCACGGGTCAATACCGCTTATTACTAATACCATCTATCTAATACTACGGCCCATTTGCAACTAACTGTGGTTCCTTTATTAATTGCGGATTAACCACTTACAATTATTAATATGGGCTTTATTGACTCTTAACTATGATGTGGTCCCATTACATGGATAAGGGGGTTAGGGTGGGACCCTAACACCCTCCATCCTCACTGCACCAACTCCAGAGCCTGCAAGGAAAGGCCAACTTTCTCTGTCGCTTTATACCCAATTATGCTGGGCTACTACAAGATTTACCCAGTTGCTAAAACAAGGAACACCCTTTGTATGGGATGAGGTGGCCCAAAAATCTTTTGATGATCTCAACGTCATCCTTGTAAATGCTCCTCTATTGCACCCACCAGATTATTATCGAGATTACTTCCTCTACCTAGCCGCAGCCCCTAGCACCATTGCTATGGTCTTGGTCCAATATGACGACAAAGGAAACGAACATGTGATCTACTACCTTATTCGTAATCTCCTCGACATTGAAATGTGTTATGCACGTGTTGAGAAGTTGGCTTTGGCTACCGTCCGAGCTGTTCAATGCTTTCGACACTACTTCCTTCTACACACGACTATAGTGATTTATGAATGCAACCCCATGACCTATATCCTAAATCGTCAGTTGCTGGGGGGAAAATATTCTAAATGGATCGTGATCCTGCAATAATTTGGTTTGGTATTTACTACTTCCAAATCTAAGAAGTCACTAGTTTTCACTGAATTGATTTGTTTCGTTCCCTCTAAGTCTCTTCCTCCTGGCGCAGATGAACAGCTTCCAGATGAGACTCTCTTCCTAATTAGCACCCTTGATCCATGGTACAATGATATCATTGTGTATCTCCAGACATCCACGTTCTGGTCCGTGTTGACTAAGGATGATCGCTGAAGGATTCGACATCACTCTCAACCCTACCATATTATTGGCGATAATTTATACTGTGTCAGTGTCGATTTAGTTCTTCACCAATGCCTTATGATCGAGGAAGCTGAAAGAGTTCTCAATGAATGTCACTCCAGGGCATGTGGTGGTCATATGGTTGGTTATGCTAACACTCAAAAAATCCTTCGTGCTGGTTATTTCTAGTCATCTATTTTCAAGGACTGCATTCTTGTTATTCACAAGTGCCATGAATGGCAAATTTACCAACACAATATGGATGCCCCACCCGCTCACGTACACCTCATCATTACCGTTGGTCCTTTTGCTAAATGGGGCATCGATTATATGACATGTAACCCTCGTTCGGCTAGGGGGCATGGCTATACTATTGTCATTGTGGATTATTTCACCAAATGGGCCAAAGCGATGCCTACATACTCTGCAGACGGTAAGACGATGGTTCAATTCCTTTTCAACCATGTTATCTCCTAGTTCAGCGTACCTCAAGCCATTGCCACAAACCATGGATCCCATTTTAGAGATTAAATGATGGCTTGATATCCGCATTGGGCTTGCGCCATGATGGCTTCACGCCATATTACCCTCAGGTCAATGGCCAAGTTGAAGCTGTGAACAAGGTTTTTTTCATAATGCTTCAGCATACTATTGGGATGCATAAGTCAAATTGTCATCTCATGCTCTTTTAAGATCTGTGGGCTTACTGAACCTCAACCAAAGACACAACTACTTTGACACCATTCTAGCTGGTCTATGATTTGGAAGCAACATTACCAGTTGAATGCGAGATTCCTTCACTCAAGTTAGATATTGAACTCCTCCCCAAAACATCACCTCAGGAGGAATGCCTCTTATATTTAGAATGACTGGACAAGACTCGCCATCTTGTTTCCTTGGTCATCGAAGCACAAAAGAAACAGGTCAAATTTTTTTTCAATCAGTCAGTCTCCCCTCATGGGTTCTCTAAGGGTGATTTGGTCTTATTATACGACCAAGCTAAGGGTAAGCTAGGGGCAAGTAAGTTCGAACCTGTGTGGCATGGGCCCTACATTGTGAAATGTGTTTTGCAGAAAGACGCCTATGAGCTTATTGATTATGAAGGAAATCCTTTGGATAATCCCTGAAACGGGCTTTACCTCAAGAATTACTATGCTTAGGTCATCTTCCATGGTTACTTATGTACATTAGTGTCATTCATTTTTGTATAGTGTGGTGTTGTGCGTTAGTTTTCAAACAAATTTCCTGTTTACTATGCTTTTCTTGCTTTGTAGATGTCTATGACTTCCCACATCGGTTTCACTGATGGTGCTTGCCATAGTACCCAGAACCTATCATCAGTGGCATGGGTTATTTATGACCCTAATAGTGAGTTGATTAACCTTCAAGGTATCTGTCTGGGTCGCACAACTAACAACATTGCTGAATACAGTGCAGTTATTAAACTGTTGTCAGAAGCCATTGCTCTTGACATTAGAGAGTTCGTTGTCAACCTGGATTCACAGCTTCTTGTTCTTCAACTCAATGGGAAATATTCCATTAGCAACCCTCAAATATTGAGAATTTATCTCTGTATTCATCTACTGGAAAGACATTTTGATTACATTACATATGAGCATATTCCTAGATGCATGAATACATTGACAGATGCATTAGCTAATTATGTGTTGGACAGACATTTACGAAACATGTGGAAAGATAAAACAAACCATTTGTACCATAGTAGACAAGAAAATACAACATATATATATGGTGATAATGTTTGATACTTCAGAACCCTAAAAAATAATATGTGTGTCCAAAATAAGATTGGCGACTCGCAGGCCTCATACATCTGTGGCATGCAAGCCTTAAAAGATGTAAGTGTTGGACCTAGGAAATAATCAGCATGGTGATCGTGGTAGCATGATACAGCTCGTGCAACACGAGTTAGTAATCGACGGATCCAATCCAAGACTCCCACTATGTGTCTCTAGTATTGACGAGGAATGTCCCCTACCTGAGCATACTCAGGGATACCACGAGTCAACCCCTCAAGGTTCATCGCGATCTCCTCCTCGTTGTCACTCGTCTCTTGATAAGGAGCGATAGAATCAATCGGGTGGGGGACTCACCTGGCTATGGAGGACATCCTAGTAGGATACTCTAGTCCAATGTTTTCATTAAAAAGAGAAATGTTATAAGCACATATATACCAAAAAACAGTTAAAAAATCTCAAAATTAAAATTTTGATTTTTACCTTCATCGCCAAAATCCTCTCCATCTGGTAAGGGAATGTCCGGATCTCCATGGAAGTTGGTGCCACTGTATGGCCAGTCCTCCATGCCAATCTTCTGTCATTGTATCCATGAAAAGAATGCAGGTCTATACGACATGTACTGACCCCAATGATCCTAGGAATCAAACGACTCGAGTGGGCCATCCGTGGATCACGTGGCATAGGAGGATCTACCTCAGTCAGCTAATACTAGAATAGTGGCACACGTTCCAAGAAAAATGTCATGAGCATAGACTTGAAGAAAAATTGCTTCAGATTCCCCGACTTAGGTTTGGACAACTAGCACTTTATGTTGATCTACATGGCCTCTACCAAGTTGAAGATCGTAGGAGTTGTATAGTCAATAGCATATAGTAACTTTAACTTGTTGGTGTCATGTTCCGCCTGGGATCTCGCCACTCTATTGATGGTCAACAGAAGCACTCTCAGTGTCAGATCCTGAACACTGGAAATCTCAATCTTCCCACACTTGGATTTCAGGGCCTCGGGGCAGTGTCCAGCAAGCAATGAAGATACGCTTGCCCCGATCGGTCATGACTTGTATAAGTTAATTGGTTCCCCTCTTCAGGACAGTCCAGTGTTGAAGTATATATCTGAAGTTTCGAACTCCAGCTCCTGGTCACCAATGACAAATATTTCCCATTTAATGTCGCAAAGACTAATCAGGTACTAAAGAAACTCGAGTTGGGCATGCATCCCTAGTGTGAAAAAGAATTTGAGGAGCTCGTAAGACCTCAAAGCTTCCAGGAAATAAGGATCATTAGTTGCCTAGGTTTCCACATCCTCATGTTCCTGTTTTTTCTAGTCCACCATTTTCAGCGATTCTTTCCTAAAAAAGCCATTAATTTGAGTCAACAATCATGTTTGGCCAATAAATTTTGAGTTTTAACGATGATTTTTTGAGGAAATAGGGTTTTTCTCTGTTCATAGCACCGACGTGCCTGTTTTAAAAACAGTTGTGCTGACGAAGCGACTGGCTTTGTTAATCATCCTCGGCTGGCTTGATTCTATGCCCGGAAGTCGTGCCAACCGAGGGAATTTTTTTTTTTGCAGAAGCCCCTAAAAAAACCGAAAAATGGTTAAAATCTAGAATAAAAGACACAAAAATGGAGCTTAGGGCATTGGCTCTTACCTGTAACTAGTGGCTCGGCAAATGACCTCCTACAATTTGCTCTAGAACAATTAGGGAAAAAGTGAGTAAAAATGCTTTCACAACAAGGTAAAATGGTAAATGGTAAAAAAATATTTACTTTTCTCCTTTTTATTAATTTTTTCATGAAAATATTAGGTTTTTGTAAATAGTTTAATCGATTTTGCTTCAAGAACTGGATAATACACTTTTCCTTTTTGCACAACCATAGGTGATGGATGTTCGACGATGATGACAAGTCACATTTCAGCTCTTTTCTCGACTTGTTAAGCTCATACGAAAATATTTCCGAGTATTATTCCCTTTTGACTCGTAAAAGAGAATAAAATTGGGGGTTTCTCTTTCAAGCTCTTTTCCGACCCTTTAAAAATGAAAATATGGTAGAGCCCTTGTTGTTTTGAACTCATTAATGGATGTGAAACATTATGTTCCCAATATAAGTTTACCCCTTTTAAGTCTGGGAGGCACTATTTACGAAAAAGGTACTCCTTGAATGAAACGGTCAAGCGATTCTCTCAAGTATAGTTTTCTACCTTTTCAGGCTCGAGAGACACAAATGTACGAAAAGGGATCATGTGGAGTTTTCTTTTACGTGTCTTTTTCAAACTCTCTAAACATGAAAAATATACCGAGTTACACCTTTGTCAGACTCATTAAAATATCAAACGACATTAGAGTCATCACCATGACGAACATGAGCTTGTCCTTTCTAGGGCTCGTTAAACTTACTAGGTCGGATTTGTCCAAATAATTAACTTACAGTGCAAGCATATGCTATCCCCTTCAAGCTTGTGATTAAAAATAATTGGGGTACCTACCAGAAATGGTGGGGGGAAATTTGGAAATCTATCAGCTGTGTTGGTAGTGCACTCTTGAACATGACACTTTCTGCTTCTTGTTGGGTTTGGATATCCTCCTTTGAATTGTTGACCTTCCTGGGTTGGGCAGTTCATTTTTGCCTTCCATTTGATCTCTTCCATGTCATCATTACCATTGATTCTATGGATCCAAAAGCTACCAAACTTCCAGTTGTGTTGTCGATATGTTCAAGAGTTTTCCTTCTGTAGTTACACTTACCTCTAATTCTTTGTATCACCAAAAATCATTTTGCATCCTTTCATCTCGTGTTGATGATGTGAGAAACATTATGGCCCTCCTTCGACATGGTAATTTCCCATTGAATTCAACGCATTATTTGAGAAGTTGATCGACAGACTCCCTTCTAGTACCTTAGAGCTTGCATGCCCTAATGACAAGTTCTTGACACTCAACGACAAGTTCACATCATTGGCTTTCGATCGAGTGATTTCATGGGTGTCCGACTTCAGTTCCTCTTTTCACATTTCATGGATTATGCTGATAGTACCTTGAGGAACATTGTCATTATTGGTGGTTTCTATTGCACTTGTTAACAATTTACATCATTGGCTAGTAATCAAGTGACTTTCTAGCATGTTTGATGTCAACACATCTATTCACATATTAGAATTTGTAATGTGATTGGGTTGTGTTGGAGCGCAAGACCCTAGGCTTAGATCACAAAAGTCTGAGTTGCGAAGTGATGTGACATGATTATGTTGATATAAATGTCTCTTTTAGATGGATGGTTGCGACCATACCATGAGTTATCATATGTGATCCTTCTCACTATTGAATGGATGCGACCATATACCTTGGTTTCATTATGATCCTCTTTGATGGATGGCTGCACCCATACCTGGATCCAGTTACATGATAATTCTCTATATGGTTGCATCCATACCCCAATTCATGTATCATTTGATAGAGTTCTTAGTTATGTATATGTATCTATACTTTCTTGCATGTTTTTCGATGATAAACTATGGTTCCTCACACTAATTCATAAAGTATTCTATCCCTCACTCTAGTTTGGCCTTCACACTTTAGGGGGCATCTGTTACAAGACGTTTTGTCACGGTCCTTGTATTCCCCATTCCTTGATCTTGGAGGACCTCTATGGTGAACCCTACATGCTTTCCCTTCATGAAGAAACCCCATTGTGTCCTGCTTCATGAGTAGATCAATTCCCCTTTGCACCATTTCCCCTGAAACTTCTATTTTACCCAGTTTACAAGATCAACGCTAATAAACCCTTTTTTCCACACATCGATGTGCAGATATTAGCACTATCCCTAGCACCGACTAGAGTGACTGCGCTGTGTCCGATTCGTGTCAGTCCTGTTATGGAAAGTTTTTTAAATTAAGAGTTGAAGCTTCCAACTCTAGAAGCTTCGTAATGGATGTCTAGTAAATGGTTTGGCCAGATGGGGTTGAGGACATCAGTTTGGGCTCCTTTCACCTATAATGATGGAACTATCTCAAGGGATAAGACCTTCTCCCATGAAAAGAGGATCCATCTCCCATCCATTCATCTTATTTAAACCTCCCTTCTTCCTAAGCACACGCTAGTTTTAATGTGGTTGTGCTAGTGCTATTTTAGTTTGGAATAAACAAGCAAGCTATTCATAGTTGTAGCTCTCTAGTTGTGTGAAGGAGAAGTGTGGTTTGGTTTGGAGTGAAGCCTAAAGGGAAGAGCCTTAAAACTATTGTTGATTGAGGTCATCATGGAATGTTAGCAGAAGTGTGTGGGAACCTGGTCTTGTTAGAGGAGAACATCAATGTCAAGCCAATGGTTGTAATCTCTTCTTGATTCAATATATATGCAACTATCGATTGATTTCCTACATGATTTGTCATCTTAAATATTCATGTCTTAATGTTTCTTGACTTGTTAAGTAGGTTGAATTACAAAATGTCTATTATCATGGTTGTTGTTCACTATTGTTTACTTGTTTTAGGTGTTTGAAGAAGGAAGCCAGAGATAGCTGGAGCGAGCAAGCAATGAAATCATCAAACTAGATAAGTGTACTAATAGGTAGACCCTATTAATTGGTTCTAACCTAAGGAAATCTTCCATAGAATGTATCAGTTTTGGCTAGACCCATTATCGGGGTAGAGGAATTTGTTTGTGTTTTCCCTTATAATTTTACTTCAACACACTATGGTGTTGGTCCCTTATTCACTAATATGGATGTTGTTATGAATATGGAGTCTAAACTATACTCTGTCCATCTTTGTAGCAATTTTTCCTTCTCGAACAACTGCTATGGAACATCTCGGTACTTGGTGTCACAATCTCGTATCAAGTCTACAACTCTATTTGTAATATTTAGGAGCTTTAATATCTCTTGAGGTTTATTCTATATATTAACAAGGGTGCCACTACCTCATGCAATAGAATCATCTTTTTATATAGCTATTTCATGATGTCCTCCATTGAACTAAATTCTTTAAGTATAGTGATTGTAACTCCACTATGTTAGTACCATTAGAAGACCACCATTGATTCTCTATAGTGAGATGATATATTTGTCTATTTTCCACAAATAAATCCTTTCTAAATCATGCATTCTCACTCATAAGATATTATGAGTTGTCTTGTGCTACTGTCACGAAATCCACATTCACTGCCATGAGTGCTCAGGGATTTTTCCTGGTATTAGTTGCTATTACCTTCTCTATGGAGATTGGATTGTCAAGATCATTTGGGAAATAATTTTTCATTTATTGCACAATCCTTTTATTCAATTGGTGTAAGGTAACATTGCATACATCCATGAACCTATGATCTGGTTTAGAGACAATTCCCAATTCAATGAATGGGAGATGAACACGGGTAAGAGGAAGTTATGATGGAGTGCCTTTTTCATATGTAATGGGTTGAACAACATCCTCATCTTCCAAATCTGCTTCCATATCTTGGATGATATATTCTACCTCCATTATATGTGTGACTTCTTCCTCCTATGACCACTTCTGATGTTCTTCTTTTAATATTCTCCTTTCTTCTTCTACTCCCTTTATTTCTTCCTTTTCTTCATGCTTCTACCTAAGGAGGTCATACTAATTCCTCTTTTCTTCTTATTCTTTCTATAAGTGCCCCTTCTCTATTTTGCACTCTTCTTATTTCTTCCTCTAATTCTTTTCCTCTAACCTTCTCTTATCCTCCTCCCTTTATTTATTCTTCTACTCTGGCTCAATGACACATTTGCACATCAAATCAAATTTAAAATTTCTATTGATTTTCACCACTGGATCATGCTTGATCCTCTTTCTGGGTGTTTTAGTGTTCACTTGACAAATTGTTACCTATTGTATCTCCTCCATCTTCACATCTAGAGCTTTTCGAACTTGGGACTGGCCTCATCTCCTATCATGTTCTTTCTCAGTGCATTTTACCAATTCATAACCTTTTCATCGTATGATGTAATCATTGGTACATATTCCTAGGCACACGATATCTTATCACAATGTTTCCTGCACATATTTATAGGATCATATCTTTGAAAACTCAATGTTCCAAAATGAAGGCACCTAAGTTTTTCAATTTCAAGTTCAACTGCCTTAAGGCTCTTTAGCTCATAAAGTCTAATATGTAATGGAAGAGTGGGAAAGGAGCCTTTTTCATTCTATGGAGTTGTGCAGGAAATCCATTGTTTAACTGAGAGGCTATCTCTTGCAATACCACCTTATCAGTCACATACCTTGGCATATGGTGAGGAGCTATCCGGCACCCAAAAAATATGATGTATGTGTCTACGGTGAGGAAAACCAATCTACAATACCATATAGTGCCCTTTTCACCTAACCGGTCATATAAGGAGGATCAATCTCATATATCATTTGTTCAAGTACTGCAAATAAATGCTCTACCATCTTATCGTGAAATCCTCAAAAATGGTCTCTATAATAGTCTTCAATGGAAATAGACAGCTAACTTGTCCTGTGGGTTTCAGTTCCATTTCATCCCTGTGAACACATAATGAGTGCATATACCATCTAGAAGATAATTATAAATATAGAAATTTGGTTCCTTCTTTGCTTGTAAGGTTACTTTGGTCTATCATACATGAAATTGTAGTTCATAAGAGATGATATTTGCCCAATTGAAAAACTCTACTTCTTGTGACAACCAGGTTGAGTGGGAAAATCCAATTATCATCGAAGACTTTTGAATTTTTCCATTCATGTAATCTGCAACACATTCCTATGAGATACTAATAGGCCTTTCTCAAATATCTTTTCTGGTATACTACACTTGGTATCTGGTGAAATCTAGCAAGCTCTTGGTAACGAGATTTGATCACTTCTTTAGTATTGATATTTACCCATGTTGCATAAAACTAAGTATTTTCATATTATTTAGGCTTACCATCTTATAATAAGAATGCATGTTGCACAATGGTAAGTGGAAATATCATTACTTCTTTCATTGCATAGGAACAAATTTATGTTATCCATGTGCAACAAGATCCATTCAATGGATTCTGCACAATGCATCATTGGAAATCGACATGCAACTCTGCGTATTATGGAACTTTTGATGTTCATGTAAAATTCCCTGTCTTCCAAGTCTTTAGGGAATTTCTTTTGCATGAAAGTATATTTAATTTCCTTCCATGAGACATTGAAATATTTATTTATGAAGCACTATGTATTTGAAAGAATATGAATTGTTGGCTTGAAAATATCCACTGCCTCCTCGATACTAGCTTTGAGGTTTCTTTTGAGATAACTCGACAAGTGGTAGGAGGCATCATATTGACAAATGACGAGAGTGTAATGTAACCTGTATCTGGAACACCTACAAGTGGAAATGCACTCATGTCTAATAGGAATTAGTTTCAATAAATTCTCTAACTAACACATGAAAACTATTCAAAGACAAAGACAAAGGAAAGATCAAGTCTAGTTGGGAGTTGTTGACAACAATGTATCCAAGCAACATATAGGTGGTGTCCCCGATATAAGGTCCCAATTACAACTTAAATTATTTGGTGTAGGAGTCCCATCTAGAATATGGCCTCATTTTCATTATCTTAAAGATATGCCTTGGATTTTGTTTTCAACAAGAGAGAGAAGCGCAAATGTCCTTTTGAATGAGCAAGCACATGAGCCTTGTGAGTGTCTAATTGTATATGTATCTAAGTCCTTTAAATTTGGATGATAAATAAAGTGATCCTCTAAGAGAGAAGTAATAGTACTACCTTAATGGAGACACATGCATAAAGAGAAATAATCGTCTAACATCAACCACAATACTTCACATAGATGTGACGATCATTATTATCATTACAACACATTTCCAGCAATAAGCACTGAAGTAACTAAAATAGTTCAACTAATTCAATACTGATGAAAGAAACCAAGAAACATAAAAATCCAAATAATAGTCTTGGAAACATTCACAATCCATGTGTGGAAACATGTTGGCCTAGAATGCTTCAATATTAAGTAGTTTGGAGATACATAAATACAATGGAAAACATTGGCTCCAATAGTCTTGTTAGGTTCCTATACCAATAGGTTTCATATTTCATGATTGATAGTGGAAGGGCTAAATATGTTCATCATTGCAGGCTGCAAAGGTTCCATATTTTGTGTACATGCTATAAAAAATTAAAAAA
>APFE030644420.1:870-10915 GCA_000404065.3 Pinus taeda | reverse complement strand
GTAGCTCGAACTGAAGTGCTGCAAGAGGATAAGATAATGTTTATAGTCCAATATTATTAAGAGCTAATAATATTCGACTGTTCTATTTTTTGACTGGCAGTCTACAAATAGACTCCGCCCATATGTCTAAAAATAGAGGTCCATCTATTTTTACCAACATGACCAATCATCCATAAATAGCATCCTGCAACTCATAGACCATGATCCATATGTCTAAAAATAGATTTTGCACCAAAAATAGCCTGCGGGACCACTTAGTGAAGGCAACTTCTTTTCACTAAGCTCCATCATCTTGTTGCATTTTCAACAATATATAATAATTATTAATAATTTATTTTTTTGTTCTTTTTTTCATTTTCCTAAATTAAAAAATTGATAGTTTCACACTGGTAAAATACTGAAGATTAAAGTTCTTTTAAAAGCTTTAGAAAAAGTTGTATAAACAACAATAGGAGTGTAGTTTAGATGGGCTTTGCTATTATCTCTGCTAATATGTTATACAAGGGTTTTAGGTATCTCACACATGGAATATTTGTACCTAACTTTGTAGACCCATTTCAAGCATGTTTTTGTGACCATTTGTGAGCTATTGTAGTGATACATGTGAGAGTTCATGGGTACAAGATTACTTTTCATTGTTGTTGGGTCGGGTCATGTGGTGGTGGAAGTTATGTTCATTGGATTTTTAGTCGACATTAGATTTTTCTTGGGGACTCACTCATGTTTAAGAAAAAGGTTATTGTTGTCTTTGCATCTAAATTTTGAGATTTTGTCTTGTCTCTGGAATACCTCTAATTGGAATAACAGTAATACTAGAACAATAAATCCAACCCATAAATTCAATGAAACACCATATTAATGAATTGAGGAATGACAATTAAAGGAACCTGACCCATAACTTCAATGAAGCACTTTATTAATGAATTTAGGAATTCCAATTAAATGGTTTTAGTATATGATAGGCTTATATTCATAATAGAATGGATAGCCATAATTTTTACTAATCATGAACACATCACCACGTAGTTCAAAATACAATATATTCCTTATGGCATGATCTCATATGTAAATTACAATTGTGGACTCCTAGACCCCATGGATATAGGTGGTGTACTATTCCAATTTTTAAGCCAAATGTTAATACAATATTTTTGCTAGTAAGATGCTCATTATTTTGAATTAATGCTTGAAATATTTTTCTATCCATTCTCCATAACTATTGTTGTCAATAGATTCAAAGGCAAATCATTTGGAAAAAGGTTTCAAGGTTTAGCATGGAAAATGAGAACCAATTCCATTCACTAAAGGAGAATTAGAGATAGTAGCCATTACATGAATAGTAGACAACTTCAAGAGAAAAAATAAAAATGAGCCTAAAGAGTTTAGTTATGAAAATAAATTCATATAGGTGAGTATTCATCTTCGCTTTTGATATTAGGCAATTCAAAGGAGTCATAACAGATGTTACAAAGCATGGAGAGAAAGGTAGGTTTCCTAGCATATACATAAATTTGTAGAGATTGATCTAAAACTTGATTTTTTGCTTCTGGGCCACCCTTATTTTATCTAAGTTCCTTTACATTCCCTTTATTTTTCTCCTTAAATGCACGCCCTTTACTCATTTTCTTCTCGATGTCTTCTTTTTATAGTCGATGCTTCCCTTCATGGCTAGATATTCCTAACTTCATGCCCATTCTCCTTGAAACTAATCTATTTTGATTACAATTGAATTCTATTTCAGATTCTGCATAGAGGAAATTGTGTTTTAAGTTTTATTTGAAGTTATAATGGTTAAAATTTTAATGCATATACTTGGAAGGAATGGCTTATTTACAATAAAAATTAACCATGCATAACAATGTTTGGAGCTCACTTTGTTAAATGTGTACCTAGCATACTTAGTTTTATGAATGAGTGAGAGGAATGAAGACAAAATATAGACATAAAGGAAAGTTAAACATAGAGTGGAAAAGATCTTATTTGTGCATGCTAGCATACTTACTAGGAAAGAAGGATGAATGTAAGTTGGAAAAGATATTCCCTATGCTTTCCATTGTACCTTCTCATTATGACTTGATTGAAGCCAAGAACCCCATATACAAGACTTGGAACAAATTTGAAATATGGAATTATTAATGCCATTGTTACAATAGGATATACATATTTCATGAATGAATCTCATGCATATCAAACATCATGAATGAAAAATGTAGTTTCTAGAAACATTTTGTAAAGGAGAATATTTCTCAATAGACATTCCACTTTTGGAAGACTACCATACACATTACTAACTAGAGGGCTGTGGGGGCAATGATAGTGACCACAATAAATAGAGGATGACAAAAATGAACCAAACATCAACTAAGTTAAACACCAACATAGAATTATCTTAACACTAGATCTACACGTATTAAGAAGGAGTGCTTAAGAGTCTTTACTTGGACTTGTACATCTACCAAAAGGATGTCTCCAACATCAAGGCATAGGTTGTATGCTCCCCTTTTTAGCTCATTAATATATACATCTAATGTTCACTTTCCATAATTGTGTAAATGTTTATGATTTTAGCTTAATACTCCTTGATCTATTAATTAGTTTATGTTTGATGTATGCCATATATGCTCTTGTATCTTGCATTTATCTTTGATATTTCTTACAGTTATTTGGATGTGAAGAACATCTAAGGAGCAAGCTTGGAAGCAAAGGAATCAAAGTCATCTCCAAAGGATTGAGCGATTAGCATCAGAGCGAGGTAGGCTACTCTCTCTTTGCATTTGTTAAACATAATCTAGGAAGGCATATGTTAGTTTGTTTAGTTTGTTGCTAGACCCACTTATTGGGCTAGAGAGATCGCCTATGTCCACAGAGGGGATTTATATTCACAACTGTTACACAGTATTTTGTCACACCTCATGTTCACTTCTTGTTCCATATCTTGAAGTGCCAAAATGTTGACTACTGTGAAGTATATCCATCATGATACATAGACAAAAACATCCCTAAGAAACCAATGAAAACTTTCCTGAGTCAATTTTGAAGAAGGTTAGCTAAAACCCTAATTTTTAGGGCCAATGAGATTTTGTCCGTTGTCTTCTCGTACTGATGGCAGGTTGTGCTGCTTTACCCTAGCACTATCAACGCAGGTTTTCATATCAAAACCTGCGTTGAACCTCTTTTGGCTGGTTTTCCCAAAGTGGGGGAGAAGCTTCGTATGATAGAAAATTTGAGAACAACAAGCTCGCCATTGGTTGTTCTAGATATGGCCGAGCTCTCCTATTTGGCGTCCTTGATATTATCATTATGGTCCTTCCCCTTGAGATGTGGATCTTCCTCCTTCTTTTGTGGATCCCTAACTCCCTCTCCCTCCCTATAAATCAACTCCCTTCCATCTCCAAATGGTTGGTCATTGATTGCCTACATTCCTATACTGATATCAGGCCCAAATGTTGCCCATTATAACTTGGAGAAGGAGTGCTTGAAGAGTCTTTGCTTGGACTTGGACATATACCAAAAGGATGTCTCCAACACCAAGGCATAGGTTGCATGCTTCCCTTTTTAGCTCATTAATATATACATTTGATGTCCACTTTCCATAATTGTGTAGATGTTTGAGTTTTCAGCTTAATACTGCTTGATCTATTAAGTAGATTATGTTTGATGTATGCCATATATGCTTTTGTAGCTTTCAATTCTCTTTGATATTTCTTACAGGTACTCGGGCATGAATAACAAGTAAGGAGCAAGCTTGGAAGTGAAGGAATCAAAGTCATCTCCAAAGGATTGAGCAATTAGCATTAGAGCGAGGTAGGCCACTCAATCTCTGCATTTGTTAAACATAAGCTGGAAGGTGTATATTAGTTTGTTTAGTTTTTTACTAGACCCACTCACTTGGCTAGAGATATTTCCTTTATCTGTTGAGGGGATTTATTTTCACTACAAAATGGTGACTCCACTAGGGAAGCTGTAGCTTCGTCAATCTCTTTTTCAATCTCATCTCTTGATCAATTTGACCGGCCATTGAGTTCTTAGTTAGTTTGACCCTATATAGTTCTGCACATCCACTAATTACTACGTTAGAGTGTTGAGTCTGGAGTGTTTGTTGAAATATTTTTGGTTTTCTGCCTTATTCCTTGCCCAACACATTTTTGACTTAGACAGGCGCGCTGCTAGCGCACTTTCTTTCAAAACATACATGATGAACCCATGTTAAGCATGATTTTTCCCATTAAAGTTGCGTTGTTCTAATATATTGGTGAAAATTAGGATTTCTCTGCCAAAATCCAGTGTGTCTCAACCCCTCAAGTCCTTTTTCTTGTCCATTCTGATTGGATTTATTGGTGTTTTTTTTTACTATCTTATCTAATTAGCCAATTCTTATTTCTTGAGATTTCAAGTGTTTGGTGTAAAATTGGATTGATTCTAGGGTTTTTAGGTCATTTTGTTTCCACTTGCCGCTTGTAAGTGTACTGAGATTGTAGTTTGTTGATTGATTAGATCTGGTTATTTTTTAAAATCCTTCAAAATGTCAATTTGCATTAGTTTTGGCTTGTCTTTTGAAAAGTTGATTTTTGATTGCATCAGGTCATCTTGCACTTGAAAAATAATCTTTGTTATTTATCGAACATGGATTACATTGTTCGATACAAGATGAAAAGGTGGATTGTTTATTCATTCAAAAGAGAAAAGTGAAAAACATTTTCATTTAAATGCTTTTAGATTAGAGTTGGTGTCGCTTTGATTGGTGCATTGTTTGCATTAGAAGCATTTGAATCAAAATCTCATTTTTTGTTTTAATTAAAGATTTGATTGCATTAGAGCATATGGAAAGCAAAGAGAACATCATTTATATAGAGTGCATCTTAGTGAAGTAATCATCATTTTTCTTTCAATAGATTGGATATAAGATAGTGATGATTGTTTTTGCTTTTGAATATTGCATTTGGAAAGAAACGTTAGTGGAGGCATGTTCTTTGATGCATTGTCTTGTTTGATGCATTAATTGATTGAATTATCTATCCTTGTTAGTTTAACTTTCATTGAAGTGAAAAGTTTCATTTGCTCATATAGTTGCATTTTAGGAATTAGGTGAGATCGTTTGAGCCAAAAAATTGAAACATAATTCAAGAAAAAACATTAAAATTTATTGAATTAAC
Source organism: Pinus taeda (assembly GCA_000404065.3). Taxonomy (NCBI): domain Eukaryota; kingdom Viridiplantae; phylum Streptophyta; class Pinopsida; order Pinales; family Pinaceae; genus Pinus; species Pinus taeda. The sequence goes on along the minus strand of APFE030644420.1, from coordinate 5,762 downwards.
CTAAGGAGAATTTGAGTCCACATGGGGTAGCTCAAGCAGCAATGGCCGTGGAAATGAAGTCTCACCGAACCGGAAGTCTTGGGTTCAAATCTTAGGCTACCCTTCCCCCGTTGAGGGGTACCTAATGGACATGTAAATTAGAGAGTCCCGCCCCAGCCTACCAAAAAAAAAAAACCTAAGGAGAATTTGGAACTGAACGCAAACATTTAGATGTCTAGGATAGAGACGTGTTTCGGTGTATATAAATCTAGCAACTGTCGTTATCTTCCAGCATTGTATCTTTGGGGTGATATCTTGTTCCACGTACGAAAGTATATAGGATTTTTCTCCAGTACTCTCAGGTATATTAGAGGTGCTCCACGTATGGCAAGTATATGGTAATGCTCTCATCGAATGGTTACACATTAGAAAATGCTAACACATACTTGTGCTCCCCTTACCATCGCATATATATTGGTAGACCCCACTAGGTTCCTATCCTTTAGCCACAGGTAATCGAGTCAGCCGCCCTGTAAACGTGATACACTGAATACAACTTTCGGGGAGATTGGCTGTCATATGTTAAGTCCTAGGTTTCGGCTAAGGTGTATATTATGATTCACGGATACTTGGTAAACCCTCTTACTTAGCTTACCCCTCTTTTATTTTGTTTTTTTAATTTCTAAAATCAATTAATTGAACGTGGAACAACATCCTTCCTCTGGAAATACTCTTTAGTAGATCTTAGGTTGATATTGATGGCAAAATTTCCTGAGTTTACCAGTCAAGGAAACTCCTCTTGTGGGAATCCTAGTCTGTTTCCTTCTTTTTTAAATGTTGATGCTCCCTATATGGTAAAGTTGTCCCTTCTTGGATTGACCATTGGCCTACCATTTTGGTTATTTTTGACCTCAGTGATTTTGAGTGTCCAAACTACTTTTCAACCAAGTTCTCCTCCACCTAAAAAACAGAAACCCCGTGTTGATCCTAAATTTGACCCCTCACCTTCTTCACCTATTTCTTCACCCCATTCTTCCTCTTTGCCCGGTAAAAGTCTATATTCTAGTGACCAGGAAGCTAAGAAGAACAAGAAGAGTAAAAAGAAAAAAAAACAAAATAATCAAGGGGGAAACCAATCAACCATTTCTATGGGTGCAAATGATGTAGAAAAATATTCCAACCAACCCTGGAAAGTAAAATTCCCTTCCATGTTATGTAAGGGTGACCACCTTCTTCATAATTGTCTTGATATTCCTAAGGTCTTAGAAGTATGGTCCACAATTTCACATCAACCTTTGTCATTAGCCTTTGGGGATCATGCTGGTGGTAAACCTTGAACTAGTAATTATAAGGTCCACGGGAAAAAGGAAAAAGTCAAATTTCCCTGTAATTTGTGTGAAGGTAATGATCCCATTCACATTTGTCCTCTTCTAGATGAGGCTTCCAAAGAGTTTGAAAACCTTATAGCTTCCAAACCTCATATTCCGGTTGGTTATCAGAAGCTTTACCCTGATCCTTCACTAGTTTATCAAGTGATTGATCAAAATACATCTTTGGTCAACCCTGTTCTCTCTTAAAGTGAGTCTTGTGAGTCCATTCTCGACCAACGATTAGTTGAGAAAAAAATATACTTGGCTCCACCTGTAGTTAATCGTACCTTTCTAGTAGAGAGTGAACCTCATACTTCTCAGGTTCTTCTGGTTTCTTCAGTTTCAAATGAATTGGAGGGATATTGTCCCATTTCCAAGGTGCATGAGAACATTTCTCCTATTCCCATAGTGCAAGAGTGTAGCTCTCACATTCCTAAGACACCCCCTCTGAGTAGTTTAGTTACTTATTTTGATTGGAGTCAACTTGTAGGATACCATCTTCTATCTTATGTGCCTTTCCAGATTATAGTACATGCTTACAAAATGGTCGTACCTAGCATAGTCATAGACTAGGGGACATCTATTAGCATTCTGTACTCAATTTCTTGGAAAGATTTAGGTTCTCCTTAGATTATCCCATTACCCAGAATATGTTATCTTTTAAAAAAGGAACCAATCAACCGTCGGGATCCTTCCTACGTTACCTATTACTTTGGGAGGAAAGATTGTCTATATAGACGTGATGTTTCTCCAAGACCCTTTAGATTTCAACCTACTCCTTGGTCATCACTATGTTTATGTCATGGGAGCCCTTGTCTCTTCTCTATTTCGTGCGATGTGTTTCTCACATGAAGGAAGAATTCTGACCATTGATCAACTTACATTCATTGGTCCTGAATCAACCCCCAATCAACCATCATCCCTAAATGGTTCTGATATGCAAGAGGAATCACCCCCACCACAAGTTAATTATGTGGCCACCTGTTCCATGCCCACATCTACTGATGATCTAGTAGGTGATGTAATACATCATGTATAGGGGGCACTGGAACCTAATTTTTCATTTGGATCCCTGGACATGTATTCCTTCCAGAGTGTTTTTCTCCCATCTTATGAGAACCTTTGTTAGCTTTTAACAAAGGAACCAATCAACTGTTGGGATCCTTCCTAAGTTACCTATTAATTTGGGAGGAAAGATTGTCTATATAGATGTGATGTTTGTCCAAGACCTTTTAGATTTCAATCTACTCCTTGGTTGTCACTATGTTTATGTCATCGGAGCCCTTGTCTCTTCTCTCTTTCATGTGATTTGTTTCCCGCATGAAGGAAGAATTATGATCATTGATAAACTTACATTCATTGGTCCTGAATTGAACCCCAATCAACCATCATCCCTAAGTGGATATTATATGCAAGAGGTATCACTCCTACCACAAGTTAATTACGAGGCCACCTATTCCATGCCCACATCTACTAATGATCTAGTAGGTGATGTAATACATCATGTAATGGGGGCATTGGAGCCTGATTTTTCATTTGGATCCCTGGACATGTATTCCTTCCAGAGTGTTTTTCTCCCTTCTTATGAGAACCTCTAGGAAGTCATGGTCTCTTATATTCCATGATCTAGGTTCCCATGAGGATAGTTCTTTTACTATGCCAACCTCATTAAAAATTGAAATAGGTCCCCATGAGGATAGTTCTTTTACTATGTCAACCTCATTAAAAAATGAAATAGGTCCCTATGAGGATAGTTCTTTTACTATGTCAACCTCGTAAAAAGATGAAACAAGGTGTCATGAGCATGTTTCTTTTCCTATGTCAAGCTCGTTAAAAAATGAAACAAATCCCATTCCAATTCGAGTCTTTGATTAGATCTCATAAATTCCCAATCGAGTCTTTCACTCGATCTCATAAGTGATCCTTCATTCCATCTACCTGTATTAACCAGTAGTCTACTTAGGTGAATGAAATGAAGCTTGGGGGGCATGTACCTCGAATTGAGTCATTATGTTGGGTGCATGCAAATTCATCTCAAGTGTAGTTTATCCTTGTTTCAAGTTTGTGTAAAAATGAAACCAAATCCAAGCATAGTTTTTTCTCATGTTTCAAGATTGTGAAAAAATGAAACCATTTTCAAGTATCCTCAAGCATAGTTTTCCATGTTTCAAGCTTGTGTAAAAATGAAACCATTCCCACTTTACCTTTCGTGATTTCCATATTTATCAACCTGATTTTACTGGATGAAATTTGGTTTTTTTCATTCCATCGTCACCATGTCTTTGACTAATTATATGCTTTCACTTGGTTGTTTTACCCTTTCTTGAGGAACTGTTGTGATGAGTGGTCTTATTAGCTAGCCTCTTGACCTTTACATGTTTTGAGTAGTTCCATCATCACCGAAACCAATTTCTATTCTTTTATACCACTCATTCCTCCAGGAGGATTCCTCTTTTAGCTTTTTTTCAGACTCCCAAAATATGAAAAAATTATCGAGCACTTGTCTTTTCAAACTTGTAAAATTAAATAAAAATATGTCTACTTAGTATAAGTTTAATTCTTTTCTGGACTGAGATGGACTAGCTATGAAAAAGGAATACCTTAGTCGAACATGGCTAAGAGGTTCTCTTGAATATTGTTTTCTACCTTTTTGGATTCGAGAGACTATCTATGAAAAGGGACCTTTGGAGTTTCCTTTTTGCCTCTTTTTCATACTTTCTAAATGTCATGAAAAAAGATGTCGAGTTACCCCTCTGTCGGACTCGTAAAACTTAAACAACACAAGACTTGTCACAATGAAGAGATTGAGCTACTCCTTCCTAGGGCTCATTAAACTTGTTAGGATGGATTTATCTGAAGGATGAACTTATATGGAAAGCATATGCTATCCCCTTCAAGATTGTGATAAAATATAATGGGGTACTCACTAGAAATGGTGGGGGAAAAGTGAAAGCGATCATCTCTTCTATTTTGTAAAGGCAACATGTTGCTCTTAAACATGACACTCATTTGTTGCTCATGTTAGGCTTGGGACATCCTCACTTAGTCATTTTCGTTCATGGGGTTGGGAAATCCATTTTTCCTCTCATATGATTATAGCACTTTGTGATCATGACCTCTGATCCTATGTTGAGTCAAATGTTTCCAAACTCTGGAGTGTGTCGCCTATATGTTCAAGAGAAGTCCTATATGCACTTCTTTACTGCTTATACATTGTCTAACTTTCTATTGCAGTCCTGGATCACACTTATCTACTCTACTACATATTATTATTTCGTGTCAATGATGTCAGATTTTGATCTAGGTGGATATTGGTGGCCACATCAATGGGGCATAGTGGCTAGAATCCCAAGCCCACCTGAAAAGGGTTGTGGCCAGTCGAGTTGTGAAGAGATCGGTTGTAGCTATGTTGAACATAGGGGAGGCTCTCATCCCATGTGCATGGATTCTTTGAGTTATACATGCGCAGAATGTGCACAATCATCCTATTGACAACCTCTGTCTGGCCATCAGTTTGAGGATGGAAGGCTGTGGACTTAGTGA
>APFE030644416.1:0-15958 GCA_000404065.3 Pinus taeda | reverse complement strand
GAAATAGAAATATAATACATGAATGTGTTTGAAATTAATAATTTATCGAGAGTTGTAAAATTATTTTATAAAAAAATTATTAAATATTAAGAAAAGTAACTTATTTTATAGTTCTTATTAAATTTATTAATTCCCAATCTAATAAATATCTTTAAATATTTGGACAATAAGTATTGATTATAAAAATCTTATTTAGAGTAGGAATTTTAAATTCTAATTAAAAAAAATTAAAGCACAAGGTAACATATTTTACTTGTTTGTTAAGTAATATTTTGTACTTTATATTTATCTTTTAAAATTAAATATAATTGTATTTTATATAATTTAGGAAATAGAATTATAATAACATGAATGCTGTTGAAATTAATAATTTATCGAGAGTTGTAAAATTATTTTATAAAAAAATATTAAATATTAAGAAAAGTAACTTATTTTATATTTCTTAACAATTATAAATATTTTGTAATAACTAAATTAAAATATTTTTCAAATAATTAATTTTTAGACTTAAAATTTAACCATCAACATATTTATTAAAAATTAGGTGTGAGCCTATAAGGATATATCAAATAATCCCAAAACATTGTGACAGCGAATATATGATGTACTAATATAAAATTTCTACCAATATGGCCTTTTTGGGTATTCAAAATAATAGTAAGGGAAACAATTTTTTTCCTTCAAATGTAAGAATAATCATTTGTGATTCATGAATTTGGATGCATCCAGTTTCTCAATAGAGCATTTTCGTTGTAGCACAGGTATTATTGGAAGCTATATTTATTTTTACAATAAAAACAATAGCTTCATCAAGTCTAATTTACATTTTTGGTAGAAATTATTTGACCAATGGAAAACTAAAAAACTTCAATACTTTACAATGTATAAAAATGTTTTTATATGATTGACCTTTATTTCTTTTGTGCTCTAAATACAATCATACACCACTCACATTTCAAAATGATTATTGGTAATGCTTGCTAACTAAAGTATTATATTTATCATAGCCTTCTTTTCAATTAAACTACAACCTCCATAGTTTGTTAATATTTTCCTTCCAATATTATAACTATTACAATAAATTTAATACTTTGGTTTATATCATAATTAATTATAATGACATTTTAAATAGTAATATGTTTTCATTTTTTATTCATATAAATTATTAATTCTCAATCTAAGAAACAACTTTAACTATTTGGCCAATAAGTATTAATTATGAAAGTCTTTTGTGTTGTTAAAAAGTTAAATTCTAATTAAAAACAATTTTAAACCACAAAGAAGCATCTTTTACTCATGTGTGCTCATTAAGCGTTTTTATATCTTGTATTTATCTTTAAATGTTAAATATGATTATATTCTATTTAATAATTTATGGAATAGAAATTATAATATATTATATTATATATATATATATATATATAATATATATATATAATATTTATTATTTATTGATTTATTTAAAAAAATGGAATATTAAGAAATTAAATAAAATATTTTAGATATTACAAAATTGATATATTTTTTTAATTTATTTTATAATTTATAAATAATTTTAATAACCAAATTTAAATAATTTTTCAAATAACTATGTTTTTGACCTAAAACGTAACTATAATTTTTTTATCACGTGGTTAAAATTGCAAATTCTATATAACTTCCTAAGTTTAAAAGTAAATTATCTGTATAATATCAATTAATCTAAATTATATTTATCATAACAAAGAATTACTAAATATTATAATAGTTTAAAATTATTTTAGAAATGATTATTCTTAGTTTATTATCAAATTTTGGTAAAATAGACCAACATGTAAATCTATTTGTGAGTTATTATAAGGGTACATTAATTACTCATTAGTTTGAAGGGATGGGGATCACCATAGGTGTCTCTCCCATTTTATATTTATCCAATTTTAATTCCCTATCTTTCCTGGAATGGGTGTAAATCAACTTTTGAGTTATTATAGGGTACACTAATTACTCATTAATTTGAAGGGATGGGCATCACTATATGTTTCTCTCCCATTCTATATTTATTGAATTTTCCTTCATGCGTGCTCTCTAGTTGGCCAAACAATCCACCAACACCTTGTGTGTCTTTAAAACATGAAATAACAAAGGTATATTCAAATTGTGCTACCAAATCCATGAATATTTAAATTATTATTTATGAATTCCAATTTGGGAGCGAGCTTAAGAAGATATATCAAATAAATATGAATGCTCTCCAACAACTAGTATAAAAGTTCTACAATTATGACATTTTTGGGTATTCAAAATAATGGAAAGGGAAACAAAAACAATTTCTTCAAGTGTAAGAAGAAGGATTTGTGATTCATGGAGCATACATCAAATGTTGTAACTGAACAGTTTGGATGTAGTAGGGGTATTCTTGGAGACTAGATTTTTTTTACAACAAAAACAACACCTTCACCAAGTCAAATCTACATTATTGGAAGAAATTATTTGACCAATTGAAAACTAAAGAACTTCAATTCCATAGAAAGTTTAACCATGTTTTTGGGTGATCGATCTTTATTTTTTGCAAGTTTTTAATACCATGATACACCATTAATTACATTTAAAAATTATTATTGATATTGCTTGCTAACCAATGCATAGTATTTATTAAAGTCTTCTTTGAAATTAAACTAAATCCTCCCTACATTTGCTACCCTTTATCTTTTTTTATTATTATTATAACTATCAAAATAAATTTAATACTTCAGCTTTTAAAATATTCAATTATGAACATATTTGAAATAGTATTTAATGTGTTTTCATATTTCATTTATAAAATATATACATTCCCAATCTAACAAACATCTTTAATTATTTAGACAATAATTATTAATTATAATAATTTTTTATTATTTTTGTCAACGATAAATTTATTATTTTTTTTATTCAATTATGAACATATTTTAAATAATATTTAATATGTTTTCATATTTCATTTATAAAATATATGCATTTCCAATGTAACAAATATCTTTAATTATTTAGAAAATAATTATTAATTATAAAGATCTTATTTATAGTCACAGTGATAAATTCTAATTATTTATTTTTCTAAACCACAAAGCAATATCTATTTATTTTGGCCCATTAAGTATTTTTATACATTATATTTAATTTCTTCGAAGAATAACATGTAATTTAGATATATACTGGACATTCAGGTTCAGTTCGAGTGCATGTTTTGCCAAATTATTTGGGGATCAATGAACAGATAGATATCTACTGGGATGTGTAATCTTTGCGAGATTTTATAATAGCTGAAGTGCAAATTAAAAGGCTCTGAAAATTTTCAGAGAGATTTGTTTGACTCACACTATTTCCCAAATTTGTTATTAATAATTAGAACTATCCCCGATACCTTTAATGTTTTAACCACAGCTTCACCAATGTCTAGGTGACTATCAAATGACTGGTGCTAATCTATATGAATTTTCCCCACAGCTTCACCAATATCCAGGTGCCTATCAAATGGCTGGTGCTAATATATTTGAAATAAACTCTGACGGTTTCCGTTGACTTATTCTTTTCATACCTCCAGGCGATGGTATTTTCTGGCAAGAATTTCTTAAGCCCGGCTTAATTTAGTAGAAAACATTTCGTACAAAAGTGATCTACCCAACTATGTTTGGAGGCTAGGAATATAGTGAGGCAGTTAGCTACAGAGAAAAGCCACGAGATATGAGTCAGCTAGTTTAATACAGTGAGATAGTGTTGCAGAGAAAAGCCACCCGATATGTTTATCCTTCTCGTTGAAACAGTCATTACTTATTGCACGGCGTTGCAAGCGTTCAACGATTTGATGTTTCAGAATGATCCAACAAGCTATTGGTGCGCATCCCAATATCTGTTGTTGTTTTCATGGCTGCGCTTTAAATGGACTTAGTTTCCATGAATTGGCTTTTTAAAAATGATTTTGAATTATGTTTTTTATGTTTAGATTAACTCCCTTTATCAAATTTATTTTGAATTAAGCTTTTGGCTTTTCCATTGTACAGATATATTTCTCATTTAATATATATTCCTTTCTAAATGAATTTAGATATTAGTAATATTTATTTATTTTAAATAATTTTATTATATTTTTCTTTATTGTAGTATTTATTTTCATTTGTTTTTAAATTATTTGTTTATTAATATTTTTAATTAATTTATCTTTTAAAATATTTTAAAATTTACATAAGCTATTAAGTTTTACATTTTATTTTATATGTTTTTTAAGAGTGATTTTGAATATGTTTTTTTATTAAAGGTTAAGTTAGAGTGTGCTAGGATAGAATAAAGTAGACTAAGCTACATAAGAATAGAATAGGCTAGGCTAGTTTAGATTAGACTATGGCAAGTTAAAGAGAGTTAGAATGGGCTAGGCTAGAATAGGCTAAGCTATGCCAATAGAGTACAAACTAGAGTAGACTAGGCTAGAATAGGCTAAGGTATGCTAAACTACAGTAGACTAGGCTAGGCTAGAGTATATTACGGCTACTATAGGCTAGGTTAGGCTACAATAAGCTAGGGAAGGTTATGCTAGAGTAGGTTAGGCTTGAGAAGGGTAGGGATAGGCTAAGCTAGGGTAGAGTAGGTGAGGTGTAAGCTAGGCTAGGCTAGAGTAGGTTAGGTTATGTTGGACTAGGTTTAGGCTAGGCTAGGGTAGAGTAAGTTAGGCTAAGTTTTTCTAGAGTAGATTAGAGTAGGCTAGGCTAGAGTAGGCTATGTTAGGTTAGGCTAGGGTAGGCTAAGGTAGGCAAGAATAGAGTACGTTAGGATAGGCTACCTTAGGCTAGTGTAGGGTAAGGTAGGCTAGGCTCTAGGCTAGGTTAGGCTAGGTTAGGCTAGAGTAGGTTAGACTAGGCTTCAGTACACTTGACTAGAGTAGGTTAGAGTAGACTAGGCTAAAGCACACTAGACTAGGTTTAGGCGAGGCTAGGTTATGCTAGTCTAGGTTAGAGTAGGTTAGATTAGAGTAGAGTAAGTTATGCTAGGTTAGGCTAGACTAGGTTAGAGTAGGCTAGGCTAGAGTAGGTTATGCTAGGTTAGACTATGTTATGCTATTTCACACTAGGCTAGGTGCGAATAGGTCATGCTAGGAGATAGTAGCTTAATCTAGACTAGGGAAGAGTAGGTGAGATAGTAGGCTAGCCTATGCAAGAGTAGGCTAGGCTAGAGTAGGCAATGATAGGCTAGGCTAGGCTAGGGCAGTGTAGAGTAGGTTAGGGTAGGTTAGGCTAGGTTACACTCGAGTAGGTTAATGTAGGCCACACTAGTGTAGGATATGTTAGGTTAGACTAGGTAAGGCTAGGCTAGAGTAGGTTAGGCTATGTCGTGCTAGGCTGCATGAAAGTAGGTCATGCTAGGAGAGTGTAGCTAAGGCTAGTCTAGGCTAGAGTAGGTCAGAGTAATCTAGGCTAGAGTAGGCTAGGTTAGTCAAGAGTAGGCTAGGTTAGAGTAAGTTAGGCTTGGATAGAGTAGGTTAAGCTAGGCTAGACTTCTTTAGGCTAGGGTAGATTAGGTTACGCATGGTTTGGCTAGGTAAAGCTATATTAGGTTAGTCTACGCTAGAGCACGTTAGGTTAGGCTAGGCTAGAGTAGGTTAGGCTATACTAGAGTAGGTTAGGGTAGAGTAGGCTAGGTTAAGCTAGATTAGGTTAGTCTAGGCTAGAGTACGTTAGGCTAGGCTAGGCTAGAGTAGGTTAGGCTATACTAGAGTAAGTTATGCTAGAGTAGGCTAGGTTAGGATGGGCTACAATAGAGTAGGCTAGGGTAGTTTACGATAGAATAGGCGAGGCTAGAGTAGGCTAGGCTAGCCTAGAGTAGCCTATAATATGCTACACTAGAGTAGCTTAGGCTATTGTAGGCTACACTAGTCTAGGCTAGAGTAGGCTACACTAGCCTAGGCTAAAGTAGCCTAGAGTGGTCTAGAGTAGGCTATGCTATAGTAGGCTAGAGCAGACTAGGTTAGGCTACACTAGTCTAGGCTACACTAGGATAGGCTAGGTTAAGCCAAAGTAGGCTATGGTTGGCTAGGGTAGGCTAGAATAGAGTAGTTTCGGTTAGGCTAGGATAAGCAAGGAGAGGCTAGGTTGCCTAGGGTAGAGTAGGTCAGGGTAGGCTAGGCTAGGCTAGGCTAGGCTAGGCTAGAGTATGTTAGGCTACACCACAATAGGCTAGGGAAGAGTAGGTTAGGTTATGCTAGGCTAGGCTATGAACGAGTAGGTTAGGATAGGTTAGAATAGGTTAGGTTAGGCTAGGTTAGGGTAGGCGAGAGTAGGTTAGTCTAGGTTAGGATAGAGTAGGCTAGGTTAGAGTAGGTGAGAATATTCTAGGCTAGAGTAGGCTAGGATAAGGTAGGATAGCCTAGAGAAAGTTAGGCTAGGCTATAATAAGTTAGGATAGGCTAGGCAAGGCTAGTGTAAGTTAGGCTGGGATAGGCTAGGCTACATTAGGTTAGTCTAGGCTAGAGTAGGTTAGGGAAAAGTAGGTTAGGTTATGTAACATTAGGCTAGGATAGAGTAGGTTAGGCTAGAGTCAGCTAGGGTAAGATAGGCTAGGCTATGCTAGAGTAGGTTGGGCTAGGTTAGGCTAGAGTAGGCTATGCAAGACTAGGTTAGGCTATGCTAGAGTAGAATGGACTAGTGCGGACTATAGTAGTCTAGGATAGGGTAGAGTATGCTAGGCTATCCAAGGCTAAAAAAGGCTAGGTTAGGCTTGACTAGGCTAGAGTAGGTTAGGCTAAAGTAGGAATGGTTAGAGTACGCTAAAGTAGGCTAGGGTAAAGCAGGTTAGGCAAGGTTAGGATAGAGTAGGCTAGGCTAGAGTAGGCTAGAGTAGGCTAGGCTAGGCTAGGCTGGAGTAGGGTAGGGTAGCGTAGGTTATTCTAGGCTATAATAGGCTAGAGTAGGTTAGTGTGGAGCAGTCTCGGCTGGGCTAGAGTAAGGTAGGCTACGCTAGGCTAGAGTAGGCTTGTTAAGGCTAAGCGAGAATAGGCTATATAAGGCTATGATAGGATAAGCTATAGTAGGCTAGGCTAGGCTAGGCTAGGCTAGGGTATGCTAGAGTAGGGTAGGATACGTTAGAGTAATCTAGGCTTGGCCATGCTAGGCTAAATAGTTAAGAGTAGGCTAGGCTAGGCTACAGTAGGCTAGGCTAGGCTAGGCTAGAGTAAGTTAGGTTATGCTATGTTAGGCTAATGTAGGCTATGCTAGGCTGGGATATGCTACAATATGTAAGGGTAGGCTAGACTAGGTTAGGGTGGGCTAGAGTAGGCTAGGTTATAGTAGGTTATAGTAGGCTAGGGTATAGTAGTTAGGTTAGGCTAGATTATCTTAGGCTAGGCTAGGCTGGGGTAGAGTAGGTCAAGCTTCGCTAGGCTAGGCCATAATATGTTAGGATATGATAGAGTAGGTTAGTCTAGGCTAGGCTAGCCTAGAGTAGGTTAGGCTAGGGTTGGCTAGGCTAGCATAGTATAGGGTAGGGTAGGTCACGCTATGTTAGGCTAGTGTATAGTAGGTTAGGCTAAAGAAGTCTATGATAGGCTATACTAGGCTAGGATAAGCTAGAGTAGGCTAGGCTAGGATAGTGTAGGCCAAGCTAGGCTAGAATAGGTTATGTTAGGCTAGTCTAGGCTTGGCTCTAGTAGGCAATGTTAGAGTATTATAGGCCATGGTATGCTAGAGTTTACTAGGCTAGACTAAAGCAGTCTAGGGTAGGCTAGAGTAGGCTATGCTAGAGTAGACTAGGCTACAGTAGTCGAGGCTAGGATAAAGCACGACAGATTATTCTAGGCGATAGTAGGTTATGCTAGGCCACAGTGGGTTAGGCTATGTGCGACTAGAGTAGGTTAGCTTAAACTAGGGTATAGTATTATAGGCTAGACTAGGCTAAGTTATGCTAGGTTGCAGTAACTTAGGATAGAGTAATCCAATGTAGGGTATGGTAGGGTAGAGGAGGTTAGGCTATACGCTATAATAGGTTATTTTAGGCTATAATAGGTTGTAGTAGGGTACACTAGGATAAAGTAGTCTAGGCTAGGCTCGATTAGTCTAAGATAGGCTTTACTAAGCTATAGTAGGCTAGGATATATTAGGGTAGAGATAGGGTGTTAATAAACACTTAAATGGAAGTCACAAAATGCTTTTTAAAATGTTATAAAATGATTAGTATTTAGGGTTTGGGGTTCATGTTTTAGGATTTAGGGTTTATAAGGACTTAGTAAACTCTTTTAATAAACACTTAAAAAAAGGTTAAAAAAATATTTTTAAAATGTTATAAAATGCTTAAGGTTTAGGGTTTGCCGTATAGGGTTTATAAGGGTTGAGTAAATGATTTTATTGAACACTTAAATACAAGTTACAATTTTTTTTTTATAATGTTATAAAATGCTTAGAGTTTAGGATTCTAGGTTTGGGGTTTAGAGTTTAGGATTTATAATGCTTTAGTAAATTATTTTGATAAACATTGTAATCAAAGTTACAAAATGATTTTTGAAATGTTATAAAGTGATTAGGGTTTAGGGTTTTGCATTTAGGGTTTGGGGTTTAGGGTTTAGGGTGGTTTAGTGTTTAGGGTTTGTGGTTTATAAGGCTTCAGTAAATGGTTTTAATCAAGGCTTAAATAAAAGTTACAAAATTCTTTTTAAAATGATATAAAATGCTTAGGGTTTAGTGTTTAGGGTTAGGCTTTGGGATTTAGGGTTTGACCTTTGGGAATTAGGGTTTAGGGTTTATAAGACCTTAGTAAATGCTTTTTATAAAGGCTGAAATGAAAGATCTAAAATGCTTTTTAAATTGTTATAAAATGCTTATGGTTTAGCATTTTGGGTTTTGATTTTGGGTTTTAGGTTTAGGGTTCACGAATTCAGTTTTAGGGTTTATAACACTTTAGTAAATGCTTTTAATAAACAGTTAAATAAAAGTTACAAAACGGTTTTTAAAATGTTATAAAATGCTTAGGATTTAGGGTTTAGGGTTTGTGGTTTCGGGTTTAGAGTTTAGTGTTTAGGGTTTATAACACTTGACTAAATGCTTTTAATAAAGACTTAAACAAAAGTTAGGGACTACTTTTTAAAATTTTATGAATGCTTAGTGTTTATGGTTTAGAGTTAAGGGTATGAGGTTTATTGTTTGGGGTTTATGGTTTCGGGTTTAGGATTTTGAATTTAGGTTTTATAACAATTTCATAAAAGATTTTAATAAACACTTAAATAAAATTTACAAAATTCTTTTTAAAATGTTATGAAATTCTTAGGGTTTGGGGTTTACAGTTTAGGGTTTTGGGGTTTAGGTTGTAGGGTTTATGGTTTGGAGTTTAAGGTTTAGGGTTTAAGGTAGAGTGTTTAAGGTTTACAAAGTACTTAGGGTTTAGGATTTTGTGTTTACGGCTTAGGGTTTAGGGTTTAGGTTTTAAGGTTTATAACACTTTAGTAAATTCTTTTAATAAACACTTAAATAAAAGTTACATTTTTTTTTTTAATGTTATAAAATGATTAGGTTATATGTTTTAGGCTATAGGGTTTAGGGTTTAGGGTTTAAGGTTTATGGTTTAGGGTTTATGGTTTATAACACTTTAGTAAATTCTTTTAATAAACACTTAAATAAAGGTTACAAAACCATTTTTAAAATGTTATAAAATGTTGAGGGTTTAGGGTTTGGGTTTTAGGGTTTAAGGTTTAGGGTTTTAAGTCTAGGGTTTTAGGGTTTAGAGTTTGGGATTTTGGGATTATAAAAATTTAGTAAATGCTTTTAATAAAAATTTAAATAAAAGTTACAAAACACTTTTTAAAATGTTATAAAATATTTAGGGTTTAGGGTTTATAGTTTAGGGTTTAGGGTTAGCGGTTTATAGTTTAGAGTTTAGGGTTTAGGGTTTATAGCACTTTTGTAAATGTTTTTAGTAAAAACATAAATAAAGGTTACAAAATTTTCTTAAAATTGTTATAAAATGCTTAGGGTTTAGGGTTGAGGGTAAGGAAATTAGGGTTTAGGATTTAGGTTTTAGGGTTTAGGGTTTAGGGTTAAGAATTTGCAGTTTAGGCTTTAGGGATTATGGTTTACGGTTTATAAGACTTTATAAAATGCTTAGGGTTTTAGTTTTAAGATTTTCAGTGTAGGGTTTAGGGTTTAGGGTTTAGGGTTCATGGTTTCCGGTTTATAACACCTTAGTAATTGTTTTAATAAACACTTAAATAAACGTTACAAAACACTTTTTAAAATGTTATCAAATTATTAGGGTTTTTTGTTTAGGATTTGAGGTTTAGGGCTTATGGTTTAGAGTTTGGGGTTTAGGGTTTAGGGTTTAGGGTTTAGTGTTTAGGGTGTAGTGATGAACAACCCCACCTTAAGGGGGTATCCATTGCTACATATTACACATAATGCATTCATCCCATGGAGCCTCGAGGAGTTATGAAGAAAAATAAATAAAAGGAAAAAGGTTTATGAAGAAGGGTGGAAAAACAAAGGTCGGGGTATCTCATGTACCATAATTTCCTCCCTGCTACACTCACATACCCACGTGTGGTCTTCCCTTATTATAGATACACATAAAATTCTTATGGTTTATGGTTTAGGGATTAGGTTTTGGGGTTTAGGATTTAGGATTTAGGGTTTATAGCTTTTTATTAAATTATCTTAATAAGCACTTAAATAAAAGTTACAAATAGTTTCTAAAATGTTATAAAATTTTTAGGTTTGAGCATCTAGGGTTTAGCGTTTAAAACACTTTAGTAAATTTTTTAATATACACTTAAATAAAAGTTACAAAAAACTTTTTAAAATGTTATAAATTAATTAGGGTTTAGGTTTTAGGGATTAGGGTTTAAGGTATAACACTTTAGTAAATTCTTTTAATAAACACTTAAAAAAGTTACAAAAAACTTTTTAAAATGTTATGGAATGCTTAGGGTTTATGGAAAAAAGGGTAGAAAAGTTCACACAAAATAGATGTCTCTAATAAGAGATATTAATTTTTATATGTGGCTTGTGGTTAATTTGTCTAGTTGGGAAGGTCAACGTGGGCTAAATTATGGTCCAAGGAAAAATTCGTGGAGCCACGTGTGTGCATAAAAATAGATGTTAAGCATTGGAGGTTTAGAGCACATCCAAAGTGCAACTCTGAGATAGATAGAGAACTTGAGGTAGCTCAAAAACTAACAAGGAGGATGAATTTGGCACAAAATGTGGAGGAGTTTTTGTTATGTTTGGGTGTGGATATCCTTGATGGAAAATGCAAAAGTTCTAAGGTAAGTTTGGATGATTTTTTTTGCTACTTTTGTGTGGTGCTTGGATCTATATTCACACCATAGGAAGTGATGCTACAACATCTTGTTGGACACATAATTTGGAGGGTTGAGAGGGCTTGTAAAAGATCTCTTCCCTAGCCATAGTTACTCAAAGGAGCAATGTTGTTGAACAAGGGTTTCTTCCCTTCAAGAGAGATCATATCACTTCTTTTCGTGAGACAGGGAATTGTAGGGTGCTTTAAGGAGGTTCCTTATGCCCAAAATAATGTGTTGAAATCTAGAAAGGAAATAAAAGAAGAGCATGTGTTTCAAGAAGGGAAACATAGTTGGGAGTATCTATTTAGGGTTGTTGGTGTGCCGTAACCATATCTCAATAAGCTTAGATATTTAGGACAAGAGGACCAAGAGTGTGTTTGAAAGAAAGGTATGTGTATCTTGTTGTTCATGTTTATTTTCTAGTCAAATCAGAGGTCTAGGTTGGAAAATTTGGTACTGGAAACATGTGAAATATTGGATGGAAGTGTGATATTGGACCAAGTTGGCCCTACATGCATCACCATTGAAAGATTAAGGTGACTGCTAAATGAGGCATAGATTGAAGGAGCTTAAGGTTTGATCCACGAGGAAGAAAAGTTGTACAACCCAAGTTCATTAGTTCATTGTGGGAGAACAAAGTTCAATTTAATTATTTTTTTATTTTTTTAAATTCCCATTGTTCATTCATTACTAATATCAATTTATTTAAACAAATTATCACCATTTTATATTTTTTACTACATTTCAATAAAATAACTTTCACCCAATATTTATAGAGATCTTAAATTGAAAATTTAAATAGAAAAAATTGTACAAATTTAAAAATAAACCCAAATAAACTTTAACCAAACTATTAAATTAATTTTCTTAAACCTTTTTATTAAATTTAAAATGAAATATAAAATGTACAAAGAAAAAAATAATAACCAGTTATCAACCTAACATCATTAAATCCACCCAAAAAGTTATTATAATGTGATCCCTGAAATAGATTATTAATATGATATTTAATAAAACAAAAAGAAAAATAATAATTAATGGAAAACTCACTTGCAATTGTGAAAATTCTCACAAATATAGAACCCATCCTCCAATAATAGCCCATGGAAAGTAGACGAAGTTGAAAGTGGCAACTTCCAATTCCTTCAGCCTCATTTCTTGTAGCCCACACACACCGCAGCTACCATCTCTTCTGTTCTTCATTCCACTAGCCACCATCCACTAAAGCAAAGGGGAAAACGCATATCTAGTATTGAGTAGAAAATATCTCTCAGGCCCAGAATTCTTAAGACATATTATTGAGTAGACACGTCATATTTAGTATAGAGGAGATTATATGAGGTTTTATTGAATTGTTAAATCTACAGGTCATAGTCCCATTACGCGTGCAAGTTGTGGAGCTTTTGAATTTTCCGATGACTGGGAGGCATTGAGTGACGACTAACATTGTCGAAATCCTATGTCTCCGAAGGTTGCTAGGGCTAGAGTGATGTGATTTGATTCAGGAATTCAGAAAAAGTTAGGATAATGATGTTGTGGTCCTGACTCCATCTGTTGGGAAAAAGCTAACATAATGATGTTGTGGTCCTTATACCATCCGTTGGGAGAGTGTGGAGTAGCGTCAACATTTATTTATGCGGCACTAAAAGTCTACAAGACAGTAGAGTAAACATTTGTTTACACCATTGTAAAAGACTACCAAACATATTGTACCTAACTTTGTTGGTTATGGTTGGCAACATGAATTTATTTTAACATTTAATTAATTATTTTTATAAGATGTTCTATGAATTATTGCACCTTTTTGTAAAAAAAAAAAAAAAAACTTACATATATATATTCTCATGTTTTAATCTCTATTTATATTTGCAATATTTTATTTCTTTTAAGTTTTATTTAAATTTTAAAAATAATTTTTCTTATTTAATGTTTTTCTTAATTATATTTAGTAATAACCATGATTTTAATTTAATTATAAATGTATTTCACATGCTTTGTAAGATTATATTTTTTTCTTAAATATGTGATTCTCTATTAATTATTACACATATTCAAATTTTAAAAGCTTCTCATTTATATATTATTATATATTATATATATATATATATATATATAATTATAATTTTTAAACTATGCATTATAAAATTTTATTGTAATTAACTTCAAACTTTAATATTAAAACATTTTTGTGTTTTCTTTTATTGGGAAGTAAAATTTTCTAATGTTTGGATTTATAAATTTACACTCATAGCATAAGAAAGTGTGTCGGACTACCACTGAAGCCCAACCAAATAAGTAACATCAAATGTTTCAAAATATGAAAAGACACAGAGCTAAGACATGGAGCTAAGACAAGAAAACATAAATGAAAACTAAATATACATAGGAAGATAGGCATGCATGCATATTTCCCGGGATCAATAATATTTATTGGGATGGGATGCTTATTTCTCCTAGGAGGGCACCAAGGATTAGGATGAGTCCCCATTTACCATTAAATTCTTGTAAGAACAATGCTTGTATGACCAACATCAACAATCCAATCTTCAACCTCAGCAAACACCTACATCTTTGGTAGGATTATGTCGCTCATCTGAAAGTTCCCTTTCCACCTAAGCGATCTCTTCTTAAATTGTTTAAGTGGTCAAATCCGAGTAACGATTGGTTGAGCTCTCAGGTCAAATTTGAGCTCTAGGACAACCACTCTCTTGGTAGTAATATGCTCCTCACTTGACATTAGCTATTTATCTAGGCATCAAAAACAACCAAAAAGATGAGAGGCCTACATCACACTCGAATGGTTCAACAAGAGTGGAGAAGCCCAATCACAACCCCCTATTCTTCCCAAAACATTCTAGTGGGAAAGTCATCTTGAGGCCTAAAATGTCTACGGGAGAAGAACATGGAACAAACCAAGGATTATGAATAAAAATGTATGAATAAAGTGTCCTAACATACTTAGGCTCAATGGCTCTATTAGGTTGCTCGGGGGTGAGCTCTCCTAAGGGACATCATTGTAAAACCATAAGGGACATCATTGGAATTTTCCACTTTCTTCATCCAGCTAAGAGAAATAGGATAGTCATCTTCACCATTGGCCATTCGCGGAGGATGGGATAAGTAATTTGAACAGTTCCACTATTGGAAGTGAGTTTTTAATTAATCATTGTTATTTTATTTTTTTGTTTTATTAAATTACTTACTAATAAATCACATTTATGGAAGAGAATAACAAGTTAGTGGTATATGGAATGATATTAGGTTGATAGATGTGTGCTATTTCTTTAATTTTAGATTTATACTTTATTTTTAATTTTAATGAAAGGGTTTAAGAAAATTTAATAGTCTTGTTAAATTTTATTTAGTTTTCTTTTTAATTTTTAGAATCTCTTATATTTAGATTTTCAATTTAAGATCTCCATAAATATTAGGTGAAACCCATTTTAATCCTTCTCACTGCTGATAGAATCTATTTTATTTTTTTCCTCATTTTATGGTAAATCATTTTTCAAACTTTTAACAATATAATTATTTTCCTCCATATATTATTATTAATATACATTTTCTAATGTTATTGTGAGGAAATAGAGAATGGAAAATGAAAATGATTGAGATTGTAATTTATTTATTTATCTGTAAATTATACTATTATTTGTAAAAGCTCAAACCCCATATTAATAAAATTTGTATTTATTTTGAGGGAGGGGCTTTCTCTCTTTATCTAAGTACTCAAGTTAAGTATGTTCATCACTCTGAGGAATGACTGTAGTGATTATGATTATTGTGAATATTTCTTTTTTATTATGTCTTTCTATTTTTCTCTTCTTCAAAGAAATTTATAAATTTAATAATTTGTTTAAATAAAACGATATTAATCATGAATGAACAATGCCAGTTTAAAAACAATCAATAACTAATTTATTAGTTAAATAATTTGTTATGGTATAGAATGGGTGGAGTTTATAACTTGTTATAATATTACAAAAATCTATGGCTATGGATTTTCTTTGTAAGAATTAGCACCCTTTTTTATGTTTGAAAATCACTTGTTTTCATGATTTCTTTTAATCAATATATACTTTTCAAGAATACAAATAATAACAACATCAAAAGTGACTATGACAAAGATTTTTTTTGTAACCACAATCATTCAATATAGATTTAAAAATATATTAGAAGTCCCTCTTGACGATGATAAAACATAAACAAAATAAACGTAGAATTTACAAATTGATATTTTATTATCATAGAATTTTTAATGGATGTGGTTTTAGTTTATGATATGTATTTTATTGTTGTTCTCTTCTAAACCCTAAACAATAAACCCGAAACCCTATAAACTAAACCCTAAACCCTTAGCATTTTATAACATTTTTAAAGGGTTTTGTAACTTTTATTTAAGTTTTTATTAAAATAATTTACTAAATTTTTATAAACCTTAAACCATACACCCTAAAACCAAAACCCCAAAACCAAAAC
The DNA here is from genome assembly GCA_000404065.3 of Pinus taeda. Taxonomy (NCBI): domain Eukaryota; kingdom Viridiplantae; phylum Streptophyta; class Pinopsida; order Pinales; family Pinaceae; genus Pinus; species Pinus taeda. Next base: position 192 of record APFE030644416.1, on the reverse strand, counting down.
CCCAAAACCTAAACCCTAAACTCTAAACCCTAAACCGTAAGAATTTTATAATAGTTTAAGAATAATTTTGTAACTTTTATTTAAGTGTTTATTAAAAGAATTTACTAAAGTGTTATAAACCCTAAACCATAAAAACAAAACCCTAAACCCTAAACACAAAATCACAAACCCTCAACCCCAAAAATATTTTAA
>APFE030644413.1:0-10503 GCA_000404065.3 Pinus taeda | reverse complement strand
ATTCTTGCCAATGCTTTACAAGATATGGTCTGATTCATTTCTTCTTTCTCTAGGGTTGGTTCCTGGCATATATCCTCTTCTTTTGATGTTTCTTGATCCTTTTCTTCCTCCTCTTCATACTCTTTGTAGAATAATTTCTTCTCAGCACACTTATGACCTTTAGTGCATATGCTATCACAACTGTAACAAAGCCCTTTTTCTCTTTTTTCTTCTAATTGTTGTGGTGTCAACCTTATAGGTTGTGGAATACTAGGGGCAACAATACTTCCATCTTTATAGTTGTGAGTGGTATGCTTCCTGGTTGCCAAAATTTTGCTTTCCATTTTTCTTGCTACCCTGAATACCTTCTCTAATAAATCAGGTTCCCAAAGGTGAACATCATGTTGGATATTATCCTTTAAAGTCCCTATGAACACATCAATCCTATGCTCCTTTGGAATATTTTTTACCCTTATGTTCAATTTTTGGAACTCCTCAATGTACTCCATTATTGAACCCTTTTGTTTGAGACTTATCAATTGGCTAAAAAATGTTTTGCTTTTTGTATCCTCATAATGTGCTATCAATTCTTCCATAAAAATTGCCCAAGTGATAATTTGTTTACGAGAGCAAAGCCATTGATACCATACAAACTGATTCGGTTCTAAATATAATGTTGCAATACGTACCTTTTGTGTGTTTTGCACATTATTGAGATCGAAAAATTGCTCCATCTATAATATCCATGTTGCGGGATCCTTGCCATCAAACTTCCTCATATCAATTTTCGGAATATGATGGTCTTCGAACCAACATTAAAGTCTATGAAATCATGATTAAAATTTCTTTTGTTCTCATCATTAGTTTCCTTTACTACCCTTTCACCATTAGTAAGAATTTCATGTAGAAACTTTGTCAAATCTGTCTTCAAATCTTCCATGCCTGTCTTCAAATCGTCCATCTTAGCTTCCACATCATTAATCTTAGTTTTTATGCCTTTCTTTAAACAATCCATCTTAGTTTCTACGCCTTTCTTTAAACCATCCATCTTAGCTTCTACATCTTTCTTTAAACCATCCATCTTAGATTCTATTGCTTTTTGTACAAGTGACACTTGTTGCACTTGGTCTTGTAATTTTGATATATCATGTTGTATTTCTTCCTCTTCTTCATGAGTCATGCTAGAGCTTTCAAGTTGCTTACTAGGTGTTTGCATTTTCCTTCCTCGGGGCATCAGTTACCAATAATAATGCTCTACTATGCCCTTTGAATACCTTCAAAATAATTTTTCAAACCAAGCTTAAGCAAAAAATTTAAAAAATCTACACACCTTTTTTCACTTTGTAGGAGCTCGATATTGCCTCTGATGTATCTTTGTCATTTCGGATCAAATTCTGAAATTGCAACCCATAGTAGCCCTCTATGTTCTCTTTCCAGTGCCACCAGTCTGATCCCAATTGGATTCTCCACAGAAGAGTTATGCCAAATCTCCTACAATGGCCTGATTATACACTAGTTCAGAAGAGCGAACTTGTATGGCGTGCCATGTGTCCCTGTTTCAACCTTTGGCTCTAAAAAATATACAAAAGAAACCATAGTCTATCCTCTTTCTGTACCTTCTTACGAAATTTCAATCCGATGCTCAGAGAGAAAGTTATGATGATTTTCCTCAGGTCACCTATTTGGAATGTAATTCAAGAGTCTGCAAAAAGACCAACTTCCTTAGATCATATCTCCGCAAATATAGCGTAAAAAGCTCTGAAATTTAGACCCAATGTTAAATGCGATTTCCTCTCAAACAGGTTTCTTTTTTAGCTTCTGAAACGTCACAGAAAAAAAAGTTATAGTGAAAATTCCATGATGACCTATTTGGAGCAGTGAAACCCTAGAATCCAAAGCTCTGATACCAAATGTTATGAAACCAGCTCACAAAAAGATAGAAAATATAGATCAACACCTTAGAATTCAGTCTCTTCGAAGGGGCAACCTCATTTACATTACAAAAATGAATGATTATTTGATGATACAAATGAAAATGCCTCCTTTATATATATAGGAGTCTAAGGGGTCATAATATAATCAAAGCTGACATAACAATAATAATGTAAGGGTATAATAATAACAATATAGGGCTTCTATGGGGCACAATAGTAACAATATGGGCACTACATGGGTACATCAATATAATAAGGGGGTTTTACTAATAACAATAAGGGGTTACACTAACAGTATAGGGGCCTAACAAAAAACCTCTTCAAACACTGACACAGTCAGGAACAATATATATATATATATTATATATATATATATTATATATATATTAATATATATTAATATATATATATATATATATATATATATATATATATATAATATACATATATCTATTATATATATATGGAAAAAAAATATTACATTCGAGACTTCTCTGCCTCGCGCAGGCCTAATCTTCTACTATCAGTGGCCTCTCCTCTTTGACTCTGCTCACAGGCTTACATATATGCTAGGAGTTATGTTGAATTATCCTGGTTCAACTCCTAAATCTATTGAACTGCCTCCTAAATCCTCTCGGTCTTCTATGTCCACTTCTAGGTTCAATTAATTCTTAAAGGTTGTCCTTAGTTCCTCGAATCATGGCACTGTTTAAGAGTCCTAATTAACTTTAGGCTCTTTTTTCAATATTTCCACTCATGTTCTCATTTATTCGAGAGCACTTACAATTTCTCTCGCACATCTAATTAAATCACTTAAAGGCCTAAATTACATTAATTTATCATTTAGGAAAACTACTTCCTAAAAATACATTGCCCCCTATGTCCACATAATTACAATGATTTTCTATTGGGTGAATGCTCCTGCATTAGACTCCCAAAGTAGAAAATATTCATGATCTCCTGATCATATGTCTTCTGGTCTTTGTCTTCCTAGATCCCACACTTTGTTTTGTAACTATCCACATGAATTTTTCCCTTGTTGTTGTTGTACTCTGCTGTCTTTTGCTCCATTTTCTTCTTCTTGTCAATCAGGTTCAAGTTCTGATTGATATTGCTTGCTGCTGCTATCATTTTCCTCCATTTGGATTGCTTCATCATCAGTTGCCACATTTCTTCAATCTTTGTCTCTAGTACATCTTTGGTCTGGTCCATTTTCTGCTTCGTATTTTTGCCTCCTTCTTTTTGTTTCAGGTTGTTGATGTCCACTAGTTCTTCAATCTGCTGCTGGTTTTCTTTCCTTACTCTAAGTTTTTCCTTGCTTGCTTTGCTAACTTCTATGATGACTTTTATAATGTCTCTTAGGTTGTCTTTAGCTTTCTTTGCTTCAACTTTTGTTGCGCCTCCTATGCTGACTTTAACTTTACTTGCTGCCTCCTTATCATCCTTATCCTCTTTCATGATTGAATCATGACTGTTTCGCACTTTCGCTAGCAATTTAACATCTTTATTTCATGGATTGAATTCTTCCATAGAATTTTCTTCTTTCATCTTCATTTGGCTTCTCATCTATGCCAAATCTCCTTCAGCATCTACAACTAAACCTACATTCATAAAACACTTGTTAAAATAAAAAACTTAAGGTTGTTGTGCCTTATTTTCCTTTAGCAACAATTGTGTTTGCTACTCTATTTCTTCCCCCTTTGTTAGCACATCAGTATGCTGATTTGTATTCTCAAAAGAACTCATGAGACTTTCCACTAGCCTCTCTTCCACACCATCTGTCCTAATGATGTCTTCCTTCACTTTTTCTGTATAGTGAACTGCTTCTTCTGCAATCGCACTGTCATTCTCTGAATTTTCCAACAAATATTCTAGCAATATAATTTCTCTGTGATACTTTGCAAGTGTTTCATCATCACTTCCAATGCTAAGTTCTTTCTGCTCCAATAAGTCACTGCATTTCTCCTTTAGGAAGCATTCTTTGTCCTCCTTTACTTCAGAGTTGTTATCTTCTAAAAGATACTTCTCTGTACTTCTGACGGCTTCAACATATTGCTCATCCTCTGTAAAACACTCCTTTATTAGTGTTCTTTCTCCCTTTGCTAAGTCTTTTGCATAGACTTCTTCCTTCTTAACATCTTTAAGTAGATGTCCTTTCTTCTTACTGACTGTCTCAATAGCTTCCGTGGATATTTCCACTATGCCTATCATCATAGTGAATTGATGATCCTTTATTATGTTTTCAGTTAACATAATTTCTTCTTCCAGTTTGCCTTCAGTCTCTTGTTGTTTACCTCCTTCAAGATCTATCCTTGTCTCACCATCTGCATTAACATTCTCCTGCATTTGTTCTGCATCCACAGACAAACTATCAATCTTAAAAACAATAGACTCTATGGTCCCACCTAATGGTTCAGCCATCATATATTCTTATTGTTCTAAATCCTTCATATGATTCAAAAATTCTTCAACTGTCTCCGCTTCAATATTGTCAAGCCCTTCACTTGGTTGTTTGACATCTTTCTCCCACTGCATGTGAGACCTATCTATCTTATCTTCTTCCAGAACAAAATTTAGATTCTGCTGGTCTTCTTCCTCTTTTATGACAATATCAGCAAATTGTCCTTCTTTACGTGTTTCACCTGCAAACATACACAAATTGTCAGATTTAAAACCATGTGACCCCTTGAACTCACTTGAAGTTTCAGTCTTCAAGCCTTCATCTTCACTTTCTCCCATAATTTCTCTTTGTTTTGGTTCACAAATGCACTCTTCCATTCCCAACTCAACTTCCTTGAGTTTTTCCATCTGCCACTTCAATTGCTTTTGTTGTAGCCATCTCTGCATCTCATGCCATTCCATTGGCTTCCTCCTCAAGACCCATCCTAGTCTCTGACTTTCCTCAAGCATTCTCCTTAATGCATTGAGTTGTTCTTTTAACTCTACAATCTCTTTGTCAATCTCCTCTTGACTCATCCTCTTGCCATTTGCTTTGGTATCCCCTTTCTTATATCCTCTGTTGTGGCTTCTTTCTGAACCTTTGCTATGACTATCAGTAGTCATCTTCTTCTCTTATTTATTCATGAGCTCTCACTCATCTGCAACAAGCCTCTGCAATAGCTAGTCCTCCTCGCTACAATCTTACCTCCCTAAGCTCTCCTCACTTAATCTTTTGGTAAGCACGATCCTCTATCTGGAACCTCTTGAGAAACACCTTTGCTCCTTCTAGGCTTCTGCAATCTCTCACTCTCTCCTCAGAACACTTCAACTGTCCTCTCTGTCCAATCTCTTGTTGGATTCTTCAGGTTCATTGCCACTTCTCTATCAAAGTATTCTCCTTACTATGCCTTCAAGAACACATCTAGTTCTCCTCTCATAGCTTCTCTTGTTGTCACCTGTGCATTAGTATAAAAACAAACATTCTCAATTTAACACAAAATGCATTAAGAACATGCATTAAGCAATCTTGCTTTCTCTTTCCTTCAAGAAATTCTCTGTTCCTGTTTATTCCAAACCTCTGCTAGAACTGCTACAATCTTCCAAGAACTTCAAAAGTTCCCCTTACAGTATTTTGTTATATTCTCTATCATTCATCCATTAAGTTATGCACATTACCTTCTTCTATGTGCAACCTCCTTTTCATAGAAATCTTTCCTGCTTTGATTACAAATCTGCTCTGCTACTACTAATGGTGTAGTGTTACCCCCGCATATACCCCCAGTATGCATTAATATGCATCCACACGTTTGTCCCAGGTATTTAACTCTGCAATGGAGTCAAATCTTCAATATACATGGTTAAGGCTTTTACCACCAGTTCCTTTGTATTAGAACTCAATCACCCCGCCTAAACCTCCTATCAGGAATTTTTGCCTCTTCATAGTCTTTGGTTAAACCTTCATTAAATCCTCCCCTTAATACTCAATTATCGGGACTTTTAAAGCCCTTGTAACCTTAATACAACCCATATATATAGCGTTCTCTCTCGCACATTGGTTACGTTTGGTTTTAACATATAAAACTTCATCATTGCTTAATTCCTTATAAAATCCTTTTACAAAGAAATACTACGCAAAACATACCTTTCTACGTCTTCCATATGACTTCTACATAAATTTCGAGGCTGGACCTCTAATACAATCGTTATTGGCTATCGAGACTTCCGCGGGCCATACCTAACTCTTTAACATAATACAAAGGAGACATGTTATCTTCCGCCCCGAACCATATAAGGCGGATTTCAAATTTATAAGTCGCGGCTCTATTTATCGTCAGGTTTGCTTCCTGTAATCGCTCCACAGTGCTGCACTATAAGAAGGCCCAACCTCTGATAACTTGATATCTCTAATCATCAACTAGTTCTTAATCTCCTTTGGCGTATCAACCCTTAACTATTCCACAGTGGCTTAAACCTTTTGTTTCTCTGATATGCGATAAGCAATCAGATCTGGACCATAGATCTGGTCCCGATCCAATGGTCCATGATCAATTGCGATCAATCATTGCAACTGCCCAAATCTCAGTCCCGATAACTTGAAAAGGGTTCACCGATGGAAATAAATATCAACCGTTGATCTTAAGGATCTATTGGTTCCTAATCATCAATCTTCGTTCCTCTACTTGTTCCTTTTACTTAGAATTTGTATGCATTTTCTTCAATTCTTCTATGAATTGTGGTTTTCTTTAGGTTCCGAATTTTCATTCTTCTACTGCTCAATTCATTCCCACTTGCGCTTAACTCCACATACTCCATTATCCAATGTCCTTCCAGAGAATTACTCGACCTTTTAAATGGATTCAACAATCCATTACAATTTCTTTGGATCGTTCTTCTCCTCTATGCAGTTTTTCAACACTCTGTCTTCTACTTCCGCTGAGCTTAATCCCGATCTTCTACTGGAGTCTAAGACTAGTAATGATTCCTCTAAATCACTTTGTTCCTTTGCATCCTTCAAAATTCTGCCTGCAACCTGTTGCGGAGCCTACGAATTCAAGTAATTCATTCATGAAAGTCATCTTCAAACATTGACACAGTCAAGAACAAACTCTATATATGTATATGTGTGTGTGTGTGTGTGTGTGTGTGTGTGTGTGCGTGCGCGTGTGTGTGTGTGTGTATAGATTACATTTGATACTTCTCTATCTCACACAAGCCTGATCTTCTGCTATCAGTGGCCTCTCCTCTTTGACTCAGCCCGTAGGCTTACATATATTCTAGGAGTTCTGTTGAACTATCCTTGTTCGACTCCTAAATCTATTGAACTGCCTCCTAAATCCTCTCAGTCCTCTATGTCCACTTCTAGGTTCAATTAATTCCTAAAGGCTCTCCTTAGTTCCTCGAATCATGGAACTATTTAAGAGTCCTAATTGACATTAGGCTCTTTTGTCATTATTGCCACTCATTTCCTCATTTATTTGAGAGCACTTACAACTTCTCTCACACATCTAATTAAATCACTTAAAGGCCTAAATTACATTAATTTATCGTTTTGGAAAACTACTTCCTAAAAATGCATGACCCCCTATGTCTACTTAATTATAATGATTTTCTCTTGGGTGAATGCTCCTGCATCAGAACGATACATAATGAAAACTTAAATTCCAAATGAAATTGAAACCCATGCTCTATAAAAAAACAAAAAAATATGACTTCACTAGTGATTCAAATAGGTTGGAAAAAGAATCTTGAAGAATATGCAAAGTCATCTCTTCATAATGAACAAAACAGTAAGAGAAGCTTCATATATTATCGTTGGTTGTTCCATATTTTCAATTTCAAAATCATTCTCATATATATCAGCAAACGACTCATTTTGACTTTCAAAAGAGTGAAGAGAAACAATTTCTTACACATGATCTTCCTGCATATGTAATAATCCATGAACAAGGACTAATTCACTAACTAAATTTTCCATGCAAATAACTTCATAGATCTAATTTTGGTAGGATTTTTCATGAGACAAAAATTATGCAAAGGAATGACATGAAGGAAAATTTGAAAAAATATCTTCATCCCTGTTTTGGCCACATGAAAAGTGACAATATTGCTGCAAATCATCATTAAAATCATGGGATGTAACACGGTTTTCATTATGCAAATTTGATTGGTCTTTAGTGAATGAAGAAAACACTATTTGTTGGAAATTTTCTTGTGTATCAAGGCTACTAAACTCTACTAGTTCTTCCTCCCAATCATTTAAAAAATGAAAAAATTGTTGAACATGTTCATCCAACACACAAGAAGAAACATGAAAATCTACATCAAGATCTTGATCAACTTCTTTGACAATTAAGGAGGAAACTACTACCTGCTAAGAATTTTCTTGAGTGTCATGGTAGCTAGCTTCTACATTTTGACCCTGATGATGAAAATGTTTCTCATGAAACTCCTCTAGTATCTCTTCACCCATGCAATGGTCATATTCATAAAAAGTCTCCAAATGCTCAATAAAATTTTTTAAATGAGTGCAACAATCTTTGACCAGCAACAAGGAAGGATGGCATTCTTTATATCTCTCATAAAACATTGTATGGAAATCTATAAGAGAATATAAACAAACATTTGGAAAGATTTCATACCACAATTTTTCATTTCCCTCCAAAGGATACCATGAACATATTGATGATAAAATCTTCATGAAAATCAACCTTTAGCTTATGCACATGCATGTGAAATTCAATTAAATGAAAAGCAACATCATCTCCTTTCTGAGCTCTGAATTTTGGCAAATAAGCTTGTCAATCTACATGAGGCATGTGATTTGGAAAACCTAGAATATGAGTGTGATGTATGTTGAAAATGCAACAAGATGATGGAGCTTAGTGAAAAGCAATCGCCTTCACTAAGTGGGCCCGCGGGCTATTTTTGGTGCAAAGTCTATTTTTAGACTATGTCTATTTTTAGACATATGGATCATGGTCTATGAGTTGCAGGATGCTATTTATGGATGATTGGTCATGTTGGTAAAAATAGATGGACTTCTATTTTAGACATATGGGCAGAGTCTATTTTTAGACTGCCAGTCTAATAATAGAACAGTCGAATATTATTAGCTCTTAATAATATTTGGACTATAAACATTATCTTATCCTCTTGCAGCACTTCAATTCGAGCTACGGATGTGGCACATGCAACTGCTAGAGGAAATACGCTTTTCCTATGGGTTAGTTGAGCTATTGCATTATGGACTTCAGTTAGAACTCAAGTGATTGAGTTTGGTGGAGTTGATTGAGGAGTTGATGGAGTTGTGTTCAGTTTGACTTAGCTGAACTAGTTGTATCTAGTCTAACTGACAAATAAACTAGTGATGAGTGGTGTGAATTAATTATTAATTAAATTCACTAATTATTAACTCATAAATAAACTGAAGAATACATCAGTTAACTCAGTGCATGGACAGTTCAGTGGAGACAAGTGTTAGAGGTGAGTGAAAGGGAAAGACAGCTGTCAGTTGTGACTGTAGTTATGCATGAGATTTGCACAATCAATGATGGAGATTTCCAATGAGGATTGTGTAGTGCAACACAAGAGAAATATGAGTTTGGATCAGCCATTCTCATCTATTCTCATGCAGGATTGCGCAATGGAGGCAGGCAAGCAGTGGAGGAGATTTGAACCTGTGATTGATTCAGATCTGAGCTAGTTTGTGTGTAACAGGTGGAGATAGTATTGAGTACTTGCGAGGAGTATTGTACTATGTATTGTTACATGTTCTCAATCAATGTAATATATAGATAGTTGAGGGGTTTTCAGTTGTATGCTTTCCCTAGTACATACTGCGTTGATATGTGTGATTGATGTTTCAATGTGCGCATGCGATTGTTTCTTAATTCCGCAAAATTGATGATCAACGTAGAGGAGGTTATGTATTATGCATGATTCTACAAATAGTGTATAATCAGGATAATCTATGTGAATATGTGTCATAGTATTCAAAATTCTACATGGTATCAGAGCTAGCTTATTTGTAGAAAAAGTTTCTACATGGTATCAGAGCGAAGTTGATCATCAGATCTATTATTCAGAAAGTGATTACATTTTATTTCTTCAGGCAGAGTTTGTAATCGGGCCAGGTATCCTCTGGATTCATCCTTCTTTTGGAAGGTGAGATATTCGATGAATGCCCATATAGTCAATCTCTGTACGAGAAATACTTTCTTCTCACAAATTTAAGATCAGAAGCGGTTGAGTTTTGAGCTGGTGGAATTCGAATTTGCAGCAGTGTTTTCTTGGTGTCAAAGTTGAAATGTCTTTCAACATATTGCGATTGGAGTATTCCCTTAAAGGTAGCTCGAATTATATTGCATGGAAAGACAGGATGGAGGGGGTGTTAGATGACAATGGGTTGAAGGAGTTCATAGATGTGGATGTCCCAAAACCTAATGATGCTGCTCATGTTGAGGCTTGGCAAAAGAAGACAGCAAAGTGTCAAAGAATTCTGTTGGAGGGTGTGAAGGATCACATTGTTTCCAGCCTGCATGGGAAGGCTTCTCCATACTTGATGTGGAAAGCATTGATAGATTTATTCCAAAGCAAGAGTGACCAGAGGAAGTTGGCGCTCAAGGATAAACTCAGAAACATTAAGTGTGAG